>BMAO01031008.1:0-16510 GCA_019973975.1 Trichonephila clavata
ATTATAGCCCAGCAGACATATTTGGGAAGAACTAGATTTAAAGTAAAAAAAAACATGACATAAACACATAATGGAAGTAAAAACAATAATCACTGAAGCATGGAGGTAAATCGATGCAGAAATTACAAAAAACTGATTAAATTTAAAGACATTTAAGACAAGACATTTAAAAGTTGTTGTGGACACTAAAAGATATCCTACTAAGTTCTAAATTAAGAAAGAAATACCAATATTTATATATATATATAAAGCTATGTTGAGATTTTTGTTAAGTGTACGAAGATTTTAGTGGCGTAATTTTTCAGTAGATTTTGATTATTAATTTTCAAAAATAATAGTTATACTATTTTTAAAAAAAATAATTATGTCATTCCGCCAAGAACAAGTTGCAGATATAAAAAATTACAATTCCAAAATATTAATTTTTATTAGTCGGAAACAATAAATCTTATATGAAATTGCAAGTGTACGAACACTTTTTGGGTCCACTGTATATACACAGAGATTAGATTTTGATTCATAACACAGATACAACTAAATAAAACATGTTCTAAAAATTTAAATTCAATATCTTAAAATATTTGTGTAGGGATCAGCATCTGGTTTTGTTAACTCCAATTCCAGTTTACTAATTATGCTATAAATTTGCTTCTAGATATCGTAGAAACAAAAATAGAGTGTTTTATGGAATCTGAAATGTATTGGCTATAAAATAAAAACACAAAAGTAATTTTGAAAATTTTCACCAAAACTGCGAATTTTGGGTAGTCACATATCTTAATGAAATTTACTTGATTCATAATAAGTCATATTGTTTGATTTTTTGGGCACTTGCTTATAGGCAAATAATAATTTAAGTATTCCTTTGCAACAATGGAATAATTTTAGTTTTATTTTCATATTGAACTTTAAAATGGCTATTTCAAGAATACCTTTATTGTGACTATAGTGTTTTGTTTATTTGGATGAAAATAAATGAAGTATATATATCAGATTCTTTATTTTAACCCAATATAAATATATTTTATACTTTTTCTCATTAAAGAAAGGTAGAGAAAAATTATATTCTTACCGTAAAATCTGGCATATCATGCATACCATCGTATAACACGCACTTATACTTTCAAGTAGCAATTTTTAATTTCTATGTTTATTTGCTGTATAATGTGCACCCCCTTTTCATGAAGAAACCTGAGAGTATGTGAGCCATGCTCTTAAAGTTTGAAAGTCATTTATTCTAAGCTTTAGTAAAAAATAGTATACATCTAGAAGTGCAACCTTTTAAGTTCATAAGGAACGCCATTTCTTTTAAATGAACAACATTTCAATCTATGTAGAAATCTAATTTTTTTCCTATGCTCACGTTTTTTTAAAGCTTTCATTTTTATACCTGGCATGTAACATGCACACGTAAAATTCAATCTTATTTTTTGTGTTAAAAGTGTACATCATACGCCAGATTTTACAATGCATATTACCACAACAATGACAATGTTCAAGATAACTTGTTAAGTTGGTGACCCTGATTTTGCATGAGTCGTATGCGCCAGATTGACAACCATGTGTTTATTACATATAATTTCGACAATATGGTTGCAATAATATGTAAGTACCAAAAATTAATACGGCTTGGGTACAAAAACTCCTATTTGCAGGTATGTTGTACACAAGTGGGAAAAACATAAGAAATCTTGGTACTTATGTATTATCGCAACCAACTGGCGACATATATGAAATGAAACACCTGTTTGCCAATTCAGCACATACAACTCACAGGAAATTGGAGGATACTTGCATATTATCGCCAATTCTAAATAACTCGCTGAGTTGGCCACCCTGATTTCCTATGTGTGGTACATGCTGAATTGGCAACCAAGGGCTTAATTTCATATAATGTCACCAATAGGTTGCAATAAGACACAAGTACCAATGGGGGTTGCCAACTAGGCAAGTTATTATTAGATTTGGCATTTGTTGTGATAATACCTAAGTGCTGAAATCAGTAGTCTGACACACATGAAGACCCAAAAATTTAAAATATAGTTTTAAAAAACACGCTTTTATCGAACTAAAATCTCAATATAAGAATAAAATGATTAACGAGAATTAATGTCATTGTGGTAAAAGCGTGGGGGCCTTTGTACTACATTTTTACACTAACTCTGCATTTTGGAATAGAACTAGTAAGAAATTATAACAATATTGAGCACCCCACACTTTTATACGCAGTTATTATTTTTCCGGTTTCAATTTCTTTATTTCTTTCTGCTTCTTTTCTTGGCATTTCTAAATACCTTGTGTTCTATTTCTTTAAATCCTGGCACTCATATTTTTCTAATTTGTTTTCTATAAAAAATTACTTACATTTTTGCTTTTTAATGTAATTCCTTTTTTGCCAGGAATAAGCCATTCTTTTAAATTATTTTCATTTTGAGTTCGTAGTGGGAGACTGTCATCATTGATTGAAAACTATCGGATGGCAAAATTTTATTTGCAGCGATTTCAAAACCACTTCTAAAAGATATTTAATGTGTAGTGTACTGATAACAAATTAGTTCCTGTATATATATATATATTGTTCCAATGTGTGATATTTTTTGAACTGTTGTTTATCCTTCATGTGTAATATTTATAAAATTGTATTTTTTAAACCTTTAACTTGTTTCTAAATTATGAATGCTTTATTTTTAATTTGCATTAATTTCATTTCTGCTTGTTAGCATTAATCTTCATTTTTAATATTTCCACTTATAATTTATTTTAAATTTTGCACATAGTTCAGAATTTTTCTCTTTTTTTATATGTATATGTTTTTGTGGATAAAAATTAATCTATGAATTTCATACATTTTGCACTTTCTGCCAAAGACCATTGGTTTCACAATTTGTAGACTTTATCGTCATGTTCTAAATACTCATATGGGCGTAGCATAACACTACATGTGTTATGCTAAATTTTGTAGATAGCCATTTAGAAAACTGTATAATTATGAACAACATTTGTAAAAATTTTACTCTAATGAGGAAATTTCAAAATTTCTCTCAGAACCAGCTATTTATAAATCTTCAGTAAATAATTTAGATGACTCACATATCTAACATGTAATTTATTTGAAACAACACTGTTTGAAAGGCATTTTCACTCACATTTCATAACTCAAAGACATGATTTGATAAAAAAAAAAAGCTGTTTATTTCTGTACTTTTATACACTAGAACCTATATTTAAAATGATAATTCAATGTATATTATATTAAACAGCTGTTCTGTACAAATAAGGATGGAGTTTACTATAATATAGATTAGATACTGTTTATAAAAAAAATCAATATATATAAAAAAATAAGTTATTGAAGAAAACATGTTTCAAAAATTTCACTTATATTCTTGTTAATTTTTGTAATGTATATATGTATGTGTACAATTTCCAGAATAAATATTTCAACAATATGATTTTGGTTTGTTTTATTTTTCTTGTTAACAGTGAATAATTGAAAAAAGGTATTGAAAATAAAATTCTGTACAGCAAGTAAAATTGCTAAATTATGATTCTATTGGTCCTTATGATGTTATTTTTTCTTCTGAATGGGTGCTGAAAACTTCTCTAAAAGCTCTTTCCTTTAGGTTAAAAACTAAATGTGTTTTGTTAATGCAAAAATGTACTGTTAGAGTTGTTTTTACATTCTTCTAAGGACTAAAATTTTTAAGTATTTTAATTTAAAAAAACATTAACTTAAAAACTATTATATTTGTTTTCTTTGGTGATAGGAAAGTGTAAAATCAGTTGATTTAACAAAAAACGAGCTTAATTTGTAATATAGCAATGCATTTTCTTTATTTCCATGTGGATAGGTTTCTATTTAAACAAAACAATTGATATAAAGAGTACTTACACACCTGGGCCTAATGAGTGTTACTTTAGTCAAAAGGTTTTTTCTTCAGGTTACATAATATGTAAAAAAGCTATTTCTTTCTGGCATTGTTTTGAAATTTTTACTTAGAAAAATCTGTTATTTATCATAATGTTTCCTAGATATTTCTAATAACTTATTATTGAAGGGCTGAATTTTTTTAAATAAAAGTTAATTTTCTGCTTGTATATGATTTTAAGGAAACAATATAATGCTTCTAGAGAAACATAAATATAAATAATGAATTAAATTGCTTCTGGAACTAGTTCAAAATGCATACACATTTGTTAAACGATAACATCGAATTTATTTTTGCAGTTTTCAAAGATTTGTATTTGCGGTATAAGTTCGAAGACATGCAGTTTGTGATCAAATAATCGTTGCATTTTTTTTTCGAAAAGTAATATTTTTGTTGATACTTGCGTATTGTCGCCACCCTATTGGCGACATTATATAAAACGAAGTACATGGTTGCTAATTCAGCGCGTAGGACACATGCGAAATCGTTACTGCCAAAATTTGGCGAGTTATCTTTAACTTAGGCACTTCCGCGATAATATGCGAGTACCTTTTTGTTACACACAATAAATGTAAAATGAATTTTGATTTCGAAGTTAAGTGTAAAAATTTCATGAAATGAAAATAAAATAATACGTAAGATGTAGAAAGTGAAAATTTACAACTCGGGTATCACATTTTTAAATCACTTAAGATTTGGGTTAATAAATATTTTTCTGTTTAAAATTCATATTAGATACAACAGTACCGAAAATAAATGCTATACATACTCATTTTATTGTTTTAACTCATATTTGATACATTAACAGATTCAAATATGAGTGCATTATATACTCATATCGATCTTTCATTCTCAAAAATTTGATCCCGTAACAGGTTCAAAAATGAGAATGTACTTGTGTCTCAATATGAGAATATGCGATTCTCAAATCTGAGTAAGCGTGCATCGGAGCTATTTTGAGAATGTGAAGTACTCAAAATTGTGTGTGTGAGCTGTTTGCTCTCAGTTTTGAAAATCGTTCCTCGCAGTGTTGAAACTGAAATAGTGAACTTCATTGGTTTAGTGCAACAAATATATGTTTTCTTTTCTGCTTTGACCCGTAGGTGGGTACTTTTAAATCGTGAAATTAAACTGAAATTTGCCTTAAAAAGTTTAAGTCAGACCAGATGGTCTTGTCACTACGATCCTTTTGAAGCCTCAAAAGATAATGGTTGTAATATCATGAATATTCTTAAGACATTTAGTGGCAATGAAAATGAGAAAATTGATTTTCAAAAAGAGGCAGTAAATTT
Organism: Trichonephila clavata; assembly: GCA_019973975.1. NCBI lineage: Eukaryota > Metazoa > Arthropoda > Arachnida > Araneae > Nephilidae > Trichonephila > Trichonephila clavata. The sequence continues at coordinate 5,222 of BMAO01031008.1, forward strand.
TTTTAATAAATTAACAAAATTCGAAACTGTCATTTTAATTATATTTTAGGAAGAAATTTTTGAAAGATTTAATTCAGTTAACAAAAAATGACAAACTCCTGGCTTGGACATCTGCGAAGGAAATAAGTTAATAATGTCAATAAAAACGTTTATAAGCAATGTATATGAATCAGATCAAAAACAAAGGGAATATCAAGATGCAGCCAAAAAATTAAGTCCTAGTGTAGAAACAGAATACAGTGATGTGAACAAGAGACGGGTTATTTCGAAATTTGCAGATAAATCGACAAAAAAAGCTCTGTATGGGTCAGAAAAATTTAAAAGTGACACGCTTATTGTTTCGTTAGATAAGCTAACCCTTGATTTAAATAGAAGTCAAGTATATGCAGAATATAGTATTTAAATTTTTGATGGATTTGCAAGATCAAAGTAAGGAGAACGTCGACCAGGAGAGTGTACTCCCTATTTAGATGACGTAGACCAACATTTAGTAAATGAAGATGTTTAATTCAAAACTTATCTAAAACAAACTGAGCTGTCCTATACTTGTAGTGATATGTTAAATTTAATTTTTGAATAGAAACTTGTTGACTTTTTTCCAAATTTTTTACCGTTTTAATGATTTTTATAACGCTCCATTTACTAGTGAAGCGGAGCATGCATTCTCTAAAATGTTCTATATAGAAATATAGGACAACAATGACAAATACTAGGCGTACTTATTTATCACTTCTTTCTATTAATACTGATCTCACTAAAGACTTAAAATGTGATGAGAAAATAAAAGAATTTGCAGCATAAAAGTGTAGAAATGGTTTTTTTTTTAAAAAAATTATGTTATGTTTATAACGAATTTAAATTGTTTGAAATAAAAAAAATTCCTTAAGTGAAAGTTCCGTAAATTTAAAATTTTCCCCCACAAAAATATTTTTTAGGAAAATGGCAAAATTTTTGAATTTAGGGGGCCCCCCAGGTATTATTAGCCCAGGGTCCCCAAAGGTCACGGTCCGGCCCTGGATGGCCGGTTCTGACTTGATGCTTAAGAGTGATTTTTTGAAGTTTGAATTTGTAAAATTTTGAAAAGTGATGTAATTTAAATGAAATTTTTTCTGTGAGCTTTACGTGCATAGAAGGCTTATTTAGGGTTTATTTTGTTACAAGATCGCGCGATGCCTAGTAAGAAGATGTTTGGTTTGACATTATCATTTTTGGTTTTGTACATATCCTCCAAAGCCTGGAAAATTTCCGGGAATTTGGAGGTTATGTTTTAAAGTTCCGCAATGTAGACCGCGAAGTTTCCGAAATTTATGTTGGAATCTGAGGAAGGGGGAATTCCTTCGTTTTTGATGGAATTATTGACGGAAGCAGCGATCTCCTCTCGTGGTGCCATCTGGTTGTTTATTTCGTTACAACAAACGCTGGCATAGCTAACGTTAGCCGTAACAGGTCGAGCATTGGGTTGAATTGGGGTGTTTTTTGTTTCTTTATTAATTACTTTTTTGCCTTTTCTTGGATTCGGGAATTTGTTACATTTACGATGTGATGCGATGCGCCCGTATCATGGCTTGGGGTGGTATTGGATTTCACTGCCGTACCACTCTAGTACGCATTGCTGGTACACTGAACAGCCAGCGCTACATTTTTGAGGTGTTAAAGCCCGTGGTTTTCCCATACATTCAGCCCTTGCCATCAGCCTTATTCCAACAGAATAATGCGCGACCACACTTGGCACGCAATGTTCAAGAGTTCTTTTCCCCCCATCAGATTGAATTGCTTCCCTGGCCAGCTGGTTCTCCCGATATTTCGCCAATCAAAAACATGTGGTCCATGCTTGCACAGCAACTAACTCGGGATGCACTACCTCCCCCGCTGCTACACCAGATCAACTTTGACAATATGTTGAAGCCGCGTGGACAGCAGCACCCCAAAGATACATCCAAATCCTCTTTGATTCTATGCCTAGGCGTGTGGCAATGGCGGCTACACGAACTACTAATTTTATTATCATCCATACGTCATAAGAGGCTGTAATTTTAATCGTTTAATCTTTGTACAACATGCTACCTCTGCCAAATAAATTTCTCTGTCATATATATCTGGTTCTTTTTAGAGTTGAATTTTTTGTGACCCTCAGTGTACATATAACGCATTTGTTAATGCCGAGATTATTAGAATCTCTAGTACACCCGTTCTTCGCACAGTTAAATTGAAAAATAAAACAATAGTTATTGAAGGAAAAATATTTTTTTTAATGTGTTAAACTTATGCGAAAAGCAAATAAAAAAAAGGGATTTTTCTGCATATCTCTGTTTAATAAAAGATCAGATTTAACAAATTTAAAATCTGTTGTTCTAAAAGTTGAAAGAAAGGAATTTTTTTAAATTTATAACACCCCCGTAACACACTTGTGGATTGACTTTTGAAAACACCCTTTTTTTTATCAGATCTCTGCTTAGCAAAAGCTATATGTTTTCTAAATTTTATGTTTATAGATTTAGTTATTCATAAAAAGGATATTTTTTATATAAAATGCACTCGCAGCCTCTCTTGGATGTCAATATTCGCAAAACGATCAGGATCTCTACTCCATGAAAGAAACATGCTAGCCAAATTTCAAGTCTAGGTTTAATAGTTCTAAAAAATGGAACTCTCTTTTATCTATAACATCCCTTTTACCTCTCACAATTATTTTGGGGCTCAATTTTCATAAAAGCTTCTTTTGTAGCGGTTCTCTACTCGAAAGGAATATGCCAGCAAAATTTAAAACCTGCAGGTTCAACAGTTAAAAAACGTGAATTTTCATCTATAAACTCTTTGAAACACTTAACTCTTTGAAAACACTTTGGGGGGGGTCAATTTAAAAAAAAAACATTAACTATTAGCGGATCTTTACTGTGTGAAAGGAACATGCCTGCAAAATTTCAAGTCTGTAGGTCTAATAGTCACAAAATGTGAATATCTTTTATTTATAATGCCCATGAAGCTCTTAATGCACCTTGGAGGTCAATTTTCATTCAAATCCCTTTTGTAATGGATCTGTACACCATGAAAGGAAAATGCCTACCTAATTTTAAGTTTGATGTCTAATAGTTCAAAAACGATAATATTTATTCTCGACCCCAATTTAGCCCTCGCACCATCCTTTGAGGGTCAGTTTTTTTTCCAAATCCAATTCTTAGAGGAACTTTTTCCATGAAAGAAATTGGTCTATTAAATTTCAAATCATTGTCTACTATTTCAAAAATAGGAATGTTTATCTTTTACGCCTTTTGGTGATAGATTTTGGCAAAACCCATTTTGGAGCGGATCTCTACTTTCTGAAAAAAAATCTGCTTGTTAAATTTATAAGACTGTAAATCTTATTGATTAAAAATGGAAACAACTATCTATAACGCCCCTTAATCCCTCGCAATGGCACTTGGGGGTCGTATTTACTTAAACCATTTTGTAGCGAATCTACTCAATGAAAGAATCTGCTTACCAAATTTCAAGACTGTACGTATAATTATTTAAAAATGAAAGTAATTGTCTCAAACGCCCCTTAATCTCCCGCAACGCCCCTGGGGGGGGGGAATTGTCACATAAAACCTATTTCGTAGCAAATCTTTACTCCATGAAAGATATCTATTGTTAAATTTCAAGACTACACGTCTCATAGATTAAAAATGAAAATAAAGATCTATAATGCCTCTTAACGTCACTTGAGCATTTATCGGTACATACACTGGTGTCCAAAAGTTAAGCATAATTGATAATTATGCGAATAAAGAAGGAACTGTAAATCAGAATGGCGGGAAACGTGATATGCCAGTGTAAAATGGTTATAAAACAAGGAAGCAAATCAAAATAATGACAATAATTAATTTTATTATCCAAAGTAGCAGTTTGAAAGAAAACTGAGCATAGCAAGGATTCACACTTTAAAGAAAAAATGAAAGAAAACATTAAATAAAATACTGATGCTGCACTTTAATAAGGCGTGTGGTCACCTCTGACAGCCAGGCATGCTGCACAGTGATTTACCATACTTGTTATGAGATGATGAATGAGTTGTGGGCTCAAACGGTACCAAGCTTCTTGGAGAGCTCTCTTCAGTTCTGTAACGGAGCTTGGTGGTTGCGAAAGGGCTACAATTTGTCTCCCGAGCATATCCCATACATCAGGCATGTCAAACTCATTTGATATCACGGACCACATGAACTATTTTATATTACGTTGAGGGCCGCATGTTTTCAATATTCAAAAAATTTATAAACATGATTTTTAGAATGATTATATTCTATATTTAAAGAACTTAATGTAATAAATATTATACATATATAACCGTTTAATATTTTTATTTGGTTTTTAAATCTATACATGTTTTTATAAAAAGCAAAACGAAAATAAAAGTTATAATACGAAATACAAATTAATATTACTTTTAAAAGGTAGTTGAAATCGTTTTTTCACAAAGAAAATCATCAAAATTTGGTTGAACATATTGAGTTGATGTCATTTTTAAAAAAGGATGATAAATGTTGATCATTTAATCTTGTTTTTTCTGAATTTTTGTTATATTTTTCATGAAAGCAAAAAATTTCTCGCATAAATAAATACTTCCAAATATAGCCATTCATTATATGCGTAACAGATTATAACATTTTAAGAAACCGATCTATAAATGACCGTTTCAACTTCCAAACAATTTTGCTTCAGCAAAAAATCACATTAGATTTCAATGAATTCCATTTGTAAGATTTTATCAACAATTTCAATATCGATAGATAGAGGTGAAGTTAATAAACACAAAAGTATAATTCAAAACTTTTAAAATCACAAAATATTCGATCAAATTCCATTTCTAACAACTGAATTTGGTAAGAATATTCTGTAAATTTTAATTTAAGTGATTTAATCAATAGATTTTGAAAGCTTTCAAAGTGAGACAAGTTTTCTCTTTCTGTTTGTAGGAATTTGCGTCTGTAATAATTTTTGCTTGAAAGCGTTAATATTATTGCATAGCATTGTAACAAAATGATTTTTGCTTTGAAGCTTAAGTTAAGTTGACTTGCAGTATAAACTGAGAAAGCCGGGGGTTTTACCCAATGTTCATCTTTTAATATATTTCACACAGTCTTAAATTTTTTGTTTCCAAGAAAAGGATGATTTCATCCAGCAATATGAAAAATCGTTTAAACACTTAATGACTCAAAACCCATTGAACTTTCGTATAATATGGTTAACCGATATAAATTCACATTCTATATCTTCCAGATATGAAGCAAATCGACGATGCTAAAGTCTACATACTCTAATATAGTTTACAATTTTACTAACTATTTTAAAACATGTCCAATATCCAAGTACATGCCCAAGAATAGTACTTGCTTTTAAATAATACAGTGAAAACGTTTGAAATTATTATTACCATGCTGTTTGTAATATTGGTCAGGGTAGATGCACTATCAGTTGCAAGAGATATCAACTCTCTTTTTTTCTCCAAGGAACACTTCATCAAAATTTCAAAAAATGCATCAAAAATATGTATTATTCATAGTACGTGACTCGACTCAACTACTTTACCACCTCTGCTGGTTACAAAATTTCGATTTAAACTTAAACTTTAATTTTTTTTATTTGTGCTGGACATAATACCGTTTTTTTTTCGAATCTAAACCGCCATTGATTCTAAGCAGACTTCAAGTTCTCAACAAATTTTTGTGAAAAATAAAAATAGTGTAAAATGGTTTATCGATGTCAAATTTTACGAAATTAAATAAATTTAAAATGAGAACTAATAAATGAATAGTTATTTTATCAGTATTGTAAACTTTTAATTACCAACCAACAAATTTCTTTTCCTTCGATTCTAAGCCGCATCCGATTTTCAGTAGCATTAACACTGAAAAAAAAAAGCCTAGATGCAAGTAAATACGGTAATTCCTCCACTTTAATTAAGCATTCGCTAATAAATTCTTCTTCAATAAATGGTTTCGATCTGTTCTTCTGATTATAAGTGATAATATATAATTAGTTTTTACTGCAGTTGTATTGTCTTCAACAAATTTAGGTAGCCAAGAGGTCAAGGTAATGGACTCGAGTCATGAGTTCGAACCTTGTAACACTGAAGACCCGCCATACAAAGAGGGCCGATGCACGAAAAAATATTGATACTAAAACTCCCTCCCTTTGGTGTGGTGTGGAAGTTAGGAAACGGAGTGTGTCAGCTCAGGTGTCGTCCTCGTCATTTGACCATGGTCCAACGCCAAACGCTCTCGAGTAGCTAAAGAGTGTGGTGTTCATATTCACTGTTACTCACTCAACAAATTTAAAGAATACCTTTTTTTCCCATTTTTTAAAGAATCGATTTCAATTCCTTTTTACAAAGTTTCGCAACATATTGGTCATAAGTAGGTAAGAAAAGCCGATTCTGCGGTAAAGGCGCACAGGCGCCTTCGCCTGCACATTTACCGCAGAATCGGCTGCCGATTCTGCGGTAAAGGCGCGCAGGCGCAGCAGAGTTGAGTTGTTTTCCTCCTGCTATGGTTTTGGTTTTCGAGTTGATGGGGGGAGTTGAGTTGTTTTTCTCCTGTAGAGGCGGCGCAGGCGGCGGGTCTGATCTTGATTCTACAAGATGGCTGTGGAATGTTTTAAATAGTTTTCTTGAATATTTTTTATAATCTTTTTTTTTGAAAAAAAAATGAGCACATTTTATTATTGGAATTTATAAATTTTGTAACTGAAGAATTTTTGGAAAATCTTTGCCTAGATAATATTACTGATACTTCTTGTCCTGATCGAAACTTTTCCTTTACCCATATTTATGAAAAACTTGTCTCGATAGGGTTTTGTTATTTTTTCAATTGTCAAGGGGGCATTACAAAGACCCAGTAGTATACAGAGGTGCCTCAAAATTTTTTATTGAAAAGTTAGAAAAAGATGCAATAGAAATGGATAATGTTTATAAAAAACCAAAACCATTATTACTTCTTACCGAATCAGAAAAGCAATTGTATGATAATGCTAAAAATTGTTATGTTTGTGATCAAACCTTTCGCGAAAACAATATCAAGGTTAGGGATCATAACCATGTGACTCAAAAATTTAATGGTCCTTGTTGTAATAGTTGTAATTTAGCAATGAAAACCCCAAAATTTTGCCTGTTTTCTTCCACAATCTTTCTGGGTATGACGCCCATATTTTTATTAAGGAGTTAGGATACGATAAAAAACAAATTAATTTAATTCCGAACACCGAAGAAAAATATATTTCCTTCAGTAAAAATATTTCAAATGATTTTCAGTTAAGGTTTTTAGATTCTTTCAAATTCATGTCTTCTAGTTTGGAAAATTTGATAAAAACACTAAAAAAAGATGAATTTAAATATATGAAACATTATTTTGATTCAGAAAAAATAGATTTACTTTTAAGAAAAGGAGTTTTTTCGTATGATTATTTTGATAGTTTTGAAAAGTGTAAAGATTCTTGATTCATGTCTTCTTGTTTGGAAAATTTGATATAAAAACACTAAAAAAAGATGAATTTAAATATATGAAACATTATTTTGATTCAGAAAAAAATAGATTTACTTTTAAGAAAAGGAGTTTTTCCGTATGATTATTTTGATAGTTTTGAAAAGTGTAAAGATTCTTGTTTACCACCTATTAGCAAATTTTACAATAAACTAAATGAGGAGCCTATAAGTGTAGATGATTATAATCATGCATGTAATGAATTCCATTTAAATAATCTTGGTGAATACTGTGATCTATATGTAAAAACAGATGCCTATTGTTAACAGATCTCTTTGAAAACTTTCAGAAAATATGCATGCAAACTTATAAACGTTGGTATTTTACCACCCCAGCTTTATCATGAGATGCTATGTTATTACAACCTAAAGTAGCTATCGAACTGTTCACAGATTACGACATGCTTCTTTTTATAGAAAAGGGTGTAAGAGGAGGTATAAGTCAGTGCTGCAATCGTTATGCTATAACAACAAACATATGCCTAAATTTAATCCAGATGATGAGATAAAATATTTAATGTACCTTGACGCAAATAATTTGTACGGTTACGCGATGAGTAAATATCTACCCTTAAAAGATTTTGTTTGGAGTGATGACAACTTAACTGAACAGGATATTTTCAATTTATCAGATGACTACGATGTAGGTTACATCTGGGAAGTGGATCTTGACTACCCTTCCGATTTGCATGACAAACATTCAGATTTTCCCCTTGTCCCTGAAAACAACCCTCCCCCCTAATTGTAGAGAACCTAGACTTTTAACTACTTTGGAACCCAAAACAAAATATATTTTCCGTTATTCAAATTTAAAGCCTTATTTAAAATTAGGGTTAGTCTTGAAAAAAATTCATCGTGGTTTAAAGTTTTTTCAGTCGCCTTGGCTTAAAAATTACATAGATTACAATACAGAGTTAAGAACTAAAGCTGTAAATGACTTTCAAAAGGATTTTTACAAACTAATGAATAACAGCATATTCGGGAAAACGATGAAATTGTAAGAAGAAGAGTAGTTATACGTTTATGCTCAACAGAAGAGCAAGCTCGAAAGTTAATAGCGAAACCAAATTTTAATCGTCGTAAAATATTTTCTGAAACTTAATGGCCGTTCATCTTAAAAAAAACCCAAATCAAATTCTTGAAACCAATACAGGTAGGAATGGCGATTTTAGACATATCAAAAGTCCTAATTTATTCTTTTCACTATGAGTACATGAAGCACCATTACGACTCGAAAGTAAGGCTCATGTATACAGACACCGATTCCTTTATCTATGAAATAAAGACTGATGATTTTTATAGTGACATGAAAGACGATATTAACTTATATGACACTTCAGACTATGACAAAAATAACATTTTTAAGGTATCCGAACACATTCGGAGTACTTTTTAACAAAATAGCACACTAAAACATTATAAATGCTCTTTTAGGACTCAATATCAATAAATATTACTATTTAACTATCAAAATTTAATATAAATTACCTGAATTTTGCAAAAATCACAATTATAAGTTAAATTTTAGCAGTATTTTTGAAAAATTTCAAAGCAGTAAGAGAAAAAATTAATAAACATATATTAGTAAAAGTTTTACGAAAACAAACTAGATGCATTTATCTAGAAAATGTGTTAAAATTTTAATTTTTTATTAAAATTTAAAATTTTTAGAGATGATTGAGTAAACCTTATAAGAAATATTACATTTTTTATGAGACCATTATTTAAATAACAAGCAAAAACTCAAAAAGTACTCATATAATAAGACATATTTTAGTACATTCTCTAGAAAATAACGTAAATATCAGGTTTAAAAAGTTTTATAGAAATACATTCGTAATATTTGGAGTTATCGGACTCGCCATGAAAGATTTTGAGCCATTTAAATGCCCACTTCTGGTAGATCAAAAACCCACACTTCCGTTTTTCTAACTTTATAAAATTGATTGTAACTTGGCCTCTAGGTAGTGTAGAAACAAAATAAAGTATATTTCGTAAAGTCAAAAGATAGCTCTATATTCAATAAAATAAAAAACAAAAATATCTGTCTTGACTGAATTGGATCATTTTCAACGTGTTCGGATACCTTAATTTACCTCTAGTTAACAAAAATGTCTTCGGGAAAATGAAAGATGAAAACAAAGGAAATATTATGACAGAATATGTAGGATTAAAATCGAAAATGTATGCCTACAAACAAACCATAAGATTGAAAAGTGATTAAAAGGAATTAAAAAACAAACTTTAAAAAATAAATAACATTTGAGGACTAGAAAGTCTGTCTTTTTAATCAAAAATTAAAATATGTTGACATGAACTTAATTATAGATCCAAATTTCATTCAATACACTCCATGAGCAAAACAAACTTGCTCTGTCCTATAAAGATGACAAAAGGTTTATTAATGATGATGGCATTACTACGCTTGCCCTAGGACATTGATCATTGATGAATTTAGACCTATTCAATGAGCAGTAAGACATAAAATCCAATGATGACACAATAATGTAATTTTTGTAATGTAAATAAAAGATTGTAATGTGAAATGGAATGCTGCTTTTGTAAATAAACAACTTACTTTGTATCTTTTTGTGTAATCCTTATACCGAAATCAATTTTACAATTTGTTGTTCTCCTGTAATATATATATATATATATACAATTGTAATGTAAAACGCAATACAAGATGTTGATTTCTGAATAAACAATTTACTTTGTATCTTTGCTGTGTATGTGTAATCATTATACCGAATTAAAATTTACAATTTGTTATTAAAGCAATGTATAATAAATATTTTTTTTATTTCTATTCAATTAAGAAAAAAATAATGTTACTAAATGGTTATTGCAATGAATAGTTATACAATTTATACTCTTTGGAAAAGGCAAAGAATTTGCTTTAAACACATAAACATAAATATTTCCTTACTTTTATACAAAATATATTTAAAATATCAGTTATGCTTAACATACTTAATAATTTGTTTGAAAAGTATATGATATTTATCTTTAAAATGACACTATTTCAACACAAATTAAACTAGAAGCAGTATGAAAAAAATTAACAATATAACCGTATAAAAAAAAACCCCAATTTTTAGATTTATAAAATTAAACTTTTAAAGCCAAATTTTGTCGGAAACTTATACAAAATATTTATACAGTATTTTTTTTTCTTACTTTTGTATGAAATGTATTTAAAATATCATTTAGCTTAACATTCTGAGATAAAGAATTTTTTAAATATACACACACTTATTTTTAAAAAGAAAGTATCTCAACATAAATTAAACTAACAAACAATATAAATAAAATTAACTCAATTAAACATTTAAAAATCATTTTATTCAGATCCTCATACTATTCAAATAATCAGGTGGACATAACATTTCTCTTACTTCTCTTAAAATATTATCTAAGCAAAGATTTTCCAAAATTCTTCAGTTACATAATTTGTAAGTTCATAATAAAAAGTGCTCATTTTTTTTTTCAAAAAAAGATTATTATAAAAACATTCAAGAAAGCGATTTAAATTTTTATTTCTATTCAATTAAGAAAAAATAATTTAACTAAATGGTTATTGCAATGAATATTATACAATTTATACTCTTGGAAAAGGCAAAGAGTTTGCTTTAAACACAAACATAAATTTTTCCTTACTTTATACAAAATATATTTAAAATATCACTTATGCTTAACATACTAAGTAATTTGTTTGAAAGACGTATATGATATTATCTTTTAAAATGAAACTTTTCAACATAAATTAAACTAGA
>BMAO01031009.1:0-56059 GCA_019973975.1 Trichonephila clavata
ATTGACAAAAAAATTCCTTTTTTTCGATCTACAAGGACTATAATAATGAAATTTGGTTTGCATTTTTCTTTTGTAAATAGAAATCCGCTAAGAGCGGTTGTTTTGGAAACGTCTCTCAACGGGATTACGGGGATATTGATAATAAAACTTTCGTTTTTTTCTGTTAGATGTAGACTTGAAATTTGGCTTGCATGTTCAATTTACGGAGTAGAGATCCACCGAAAATTAGTTTTTGGGAATCCACTTGGTTATAGGGTTACGAAAGAGCAAACAATTTTAGAGATTTTTAGAAAATACAAATTAGATGGGTTCTGCTCTTTTTTTTATCAAGATGCGACAGTAACAGGTATATGTATATTTTTCAATACAATCTAATTATTAATGCTAGGACTTATATATCAATAATTTATATATATATACATAAACAGTATAAATTTATAAAACATCATGGAGTACCCAGTGAAGCGGGTGGGTAACGGCTAGTAAAATTTATAATTCTATAATTTTTGCTGAAAATAAATTTATAATCTTTTCTGAAAAAAAAGGAAATAAAATAGTGTAAAAATTAATTAGCTTACCATGCAATATTTTTATTTATATTATTCTCATTTTAACTGAGCAAAGTTGAAGAAATATTCTTATAATTATTTTCTATAATTTATCAATGCGAACCATAATTTAACTCCATATTTTTATTCAAGTTTTATTCAAAATCGTCTGCCTTTCAAAACTCTAATTATGTCGTTAATACATTTGTAAAAGTATCGTCTGCAGATCAAATAATTTAATTGTAATAAGACTTTTTAGGCAATTTTTAAAAGTATTTATTCTATTTTCTTACAGTTTTAAAATTAATTTACTCAGTTGTAGATTTAAAGAAGAAAATTGAAGTCTATTATGTCTGTGTGCACTTGATTTAACTGACAGGATTATTCTAAAGCCGCACTTTTATAATAAAAAGGTAAATAATAATTAATATTTATTTATATTATAGCTATCTCTCTCTCTCTTTATTACAAGAAGTATATAGCGACTTTTTTTGGTGTTAGTATTTTTCTCGTGAATTTCTTACCTTGATTTTTTTTTTTTTTTTTTTTGAGTTCATATTTTGAAAGCAAGCAGTTTGTCTTTTTTAATCAAAAGCTTTAACTTTGATGTTCCATTTACATGCTTGAGTCCATTGCTGAGATTGAATTCGCGTGTTTTATGGACAACAACATTCGAATACCGACCCATCCAATCATGACTTGGAAGGAAATAATAAAGGTTGTTGCATGTTGTTCTCCCCCCAACTGGAATATGAGACTTTCGTGTGATGGTATATAAAAGTTAGAAGAGTCACGTTCTGCCTCATCTTCCATTATTCGAAATTGCAAGGCCTATAAATGGCAACTTCTTCGTTACAGAACAATTTTAATTAATTAAAACAACCTCTAATTTTCAAGAAATTTTTTTATTTGCGCAAATCTTTTAAATAATCGTTAATAATAAAAACTAGCTTTCATGGCCCGGCGTTGCTCGGGCTTGTTCAAGTGTATAAATATTATTGCCTTAAAAAATCCTCCTTCCTATCTCGGTGCAAGCACTCTTCCTGGTGTATTTGTGTGGGATTTTTGTATCAATGTCACTAAATTTCCCTCTTTTGAAATATCTTTCATCTCTTTACTCCATTGGGTGGGTATGTTTTTCCTCCACTCAGCCCGGTGTTGCACGGTCTTTTTGAGAGTATAACTTTATCCCAATGAAATTTTAATTTTTCCCTCTCAATGCCCGCATCTCTGGGTGAGAGTGTATTCGCGATGTGTGTGTGATTTCTATACTTATGTCATTAAAATTATTTTTTCCGAAATGTCTTTAATTTTTTTCCATTATACGCAGACAGGTTCCGTTTCTTTTGGTTAAGCCGGCGTTACATGGGCTTTTTCATGCGTATAGCTCTTTTTCTCTCTTTTTTTCCCCCAGTGATAAAGTCTTTCTTTAAAATTCTATTTTTGATTTCTAAGTTATAAAACTAATCTAGTTTTATCCACAAGAAAAAAAAGATAGAGTATAATTTTACTACTAAATAACTAATTTTGTAATGAATAATAATTTTAAAATATAATGTAATTTGTTTTTTTTTTATATTAATTATATCCATTTTTATTAAATAATGAATAAAAAATTTTTTTTACCATTATCTATTGAAACGACCAGTGCTGATTTAAGCTCATCACGGGCCCTAAGCACAGAATATCTACATGCTTCTTTGGTACTGGAAAATCGAAATTTGTAATCAGAAAATCTAGTTAAGTCCAGCTTATCCTGGTCCTTTTGGGTCCCAGGGCCCCTTGCCGCCCGGCCCAAGCGCCCAATGGATAAACCTGCACTGGAAATGACTGCTTATATCTGGATGTGTGTTTGATTATTCGATTAAAAATATGTAACTGTAAAAAAAAGAAGTATGGGAAAGAAAACCTAAAGATTTTTTCATATCACTGCATAAAGATTTAAAATGTAAATAATATTATTTGATGAAAGCATTTCAGCATTTTCTTATATTCTCTTAAAGTTTTTCACTAAATTGCTTTTCTGGAAAATAAAGAAAACTATCAGTTCTGATGTATCAGAAAGTAGTTGTCTGCACATGCTCCATAAGCTCTCAAACCGGTCAATTTTGTCGTAGGTTTATCACAATTAATCATTACTGACATTTGGTGATTTTAGCAATTTTTTTTCGTTGCAATCTCTTTGAAAAGGAAAAGTGCCTTCTTTAAAAATAATTTATGTGCGAAAATTGAAAAAATAAAAGTTGTTCAAAATTACAAAATTCTATAAATTTTTTAAAAAAGTTTTACTATATTCCAACACAGTCTAACTTGGCAGCGTTAAGAGAGATATACAATGTACCAATCTATTTGAAAAATAGTTGTAACTTTCTTTCTATTGGAATTTAAATCCAAGAAAATTTATAAAAAATGTAAAACATTGTAGACATTGGGATTTTAATAATACATTTCAAGTTAGTCACACATTAAAAACATTTATTTTTAAACAGAGTAAGTTAATACAGACAACAGAGCAACGTCATGAAATTGCAAGTTTGGCTGAAAACCGATTTTCGACGCCTGCTTTTGTCACTGTTGTAACAATAACATTGCTGCAACAATGGAGACAAATCAAAATTTGCACGAAAAAAACGGGGTTTTCAGGTTTTTAATTAATATCTTTTCAACTAATTACAATATCGGAATATAAATAGGCAATACGGCTTCCCCGGAAAATTCCCGATCTTTTGGTACCTTCCGCGACTTTCTGTGTGGTGCCGTTCGTGAGAAGATAGACGCACATACATAGATAGATAGATACGTTTGTTTACCTTCGAATTTTAATAGTGTAGATGGGTTGGAATATATTTTCTGAAATAATTTATAAATAGTATATTTTCATATTGTTCACAGTATAATAGTTTATTTCAGTTACAGTTTTTAAATAGTAAATTTTCTGAATTTTTTTGGAAGTAAAAGCAGTTTTGCAGATTAATTTTTTTCTGGATTGGTTATTAACATCTTTTTAACAAACTACAAATCATTTTTTTTATAATTTTATGCATGGTTATGAAAGGTATCAAAAACTTTTGCTCAAAAAATATTACGAAAGGATATTTTCAGTCTACGCAAAAAATAATGATATTATAGTGTTGGCTCATGTGAAATGAAGCTACTCCAATGTATTTAACTGTTTTTTATTTATCAAATTATATTTTGTCTCCGCGTTTTGATTTTATGTAAAATATCTGGCAACAGATTTTTTTTGTTGTTTATTTCCTATGCTTTCTTATTTACTATATATTCTGATTCGCTATATGTGTGAATTGAAACTTGAAATAATTATGGGTATATTATTACTTTGTTCATGTTAAATTTCTTATGTCGAAATTCTATTTTCAATGATCTATTCCATGCTATTCATCCTGATTCGTCTGTAACAACTGTGTTCTTAAATTCATTAGATTATTTAAAATGTACAGTCCGCTAGTTCCATTTAAGTTAGAATCTATATCCACACACAGAATATAAATTTTCTGACGCATATTTCTTAAAAGAAATAATAATTTTTCCTGGAAGTTTAAAGGAAATCCTTACTTTTTACTTTTTTTAATGTTTTCATTCTGAAACAATTTCAACATTTAATGCATGAAAAAAAGATTTTCATAAGATCATACTATAAATTTTATTTAGAGTTATAACATATGTAAAGTATTTCCCGATATATAAAATACAATTCTATACAATATAAAAAAGTGTAACTATAAAATAGATGTTTATTTTTTTTTTATTGAGAAAATTTAATTTATAGCAACTTTAATGTTTCTTATCCATGAATGTTGAATTATTAAGAAATTCAATATTCAAATATTTTCAAACAGAAAATGTTTAATAATACAATCAAACGAAATAAATGTTTTAAAAACGTGAGTAAAATTTTTCATGTTAGTTGTATTTTGCATAACTTTTGCTTTTAATATTATTAATTTTTAAATACTGAATTTTTTTTAAAAACCTTTTTTTAATTTTTAAAATTTTGAAGCGTTTAAAATCATAAAATGCCTAAGAATGTTTAAAATTTAAAATTTCTGAAATGCTTTTTTAATATTTTTTAGTTTTAAATAAACAGCCTTAAAGCATTAAGTTAATTTTTTCAAAAAATAAAAAGAAATTATAGCTATGATGAATAACTTTCTTACAGATAATCTATCAATAAGGGTATTCGCTTAATACAGTAACTATAAAAGTATTTTGGTTACATCAGAAAACTATTGTAGTGCGCATATTTTTTACTAGAGTTTCATTTTTAATATACAATATGTTTTATTGGAAAATCATTTGATTGAAACTAACAATCCTGTGGGATAAATTCATGTGACTATGACATGATAACTACAAGCGTGTTTATAGCTAATAAGGTTATAAACTCACGTGATATCACAGTCCCATAAATCCAGTCATGTGTTTTCAGCCAATCAGTTCATGCGCTTCGCTGTTGCCAACTTATTTTTTTTCAGAAACTTCCTTTTAAGACTACGTATTTTGTCAACTAGGATAACCACAAAAGTTAGCAAAATAAACTTCATTTAAAATATATGCATAATATAAGAATTTTTTTTAATTTAAAATATTTTTAATAAAATTTTTGTAATATTTAAACATTTTTACCCAATTACAAAATTTAAATTTTAAGAAAATTTAGAAAAAAAATTAAAAATTTTATGTTAATTTGAAATTTAATTCAGAACACATGATTGCCTTTTTCATGCAACCGTCATGAATTTAGCACAGTGTTAACATATCGTATTGCCAGCAGTGAATCATAAATATCTAAATATTATCAAGATTTTTTCCTTTTTCCACTTAAAAACTAGGTGCTATTTGTAGAATTAGACTAAATACTCTTATCAGAAAAATATACATACAATTATGGAATTTTTAAAACTCCATCCAAACGTTTCAAAATAATTTATATCTTTTAAAGTAATAGGAAATGGATTAATCTCTTTTACTGTGCCCTAAGATCTTAAATTCTAAAAAACGGTTTTAAAGTTTAATATGCTGTATTTTAAGGTAAAATACTAAAAAATAATAATCATAAAGTAAATTAATAAAACCACAAAAGTATAAAAATATATGCCTCCATTAATATATAATGGTGGCTATTCATTATTAAGCTAGATGAAGAAGAGATTATTGTTTAGAAATCACCTTCTATATATATATATATACGGAAAAGAGTCATTTAACCTTGCTGTAATTATTTTTTTTTTAAATTATTCAAAGCAACCATAAAATTATTAGCAAAATCCCATAATATGTCTTTGCTACAACATTCAGAACAAACTGGACAAACATATCCATTAACTGACAGATGAGAAAACATAGAAGGAAAACGTTTGACCATCCATATAGGGATGAACAAGGACATGCGTCCTATATATAATTCCATAAAGCCATTTTATCTCTTTATGAGCCCCACCTCCATTTACATTGTCTCTAAAGCATTACCAACAGCATAAAATTTTTAGGTGGGCGGGATGCAACCATGTTTTGCATAGATTTACAGATTTTAACTAGGTTTACGGATTCCAGGGAGAAATGCACTCAAAAGTTTTATTTAGATTCCAAGTTGGAAGAGTTCTGGGGCATTTGAATTCAAAAACATCTCTTTACATTAGGAGTGGTAAAATGGTACCCGCAAAGAGTTTTTTGTGGCCAACCCAAGATAGTCAGAAAACCATATAGACAGATATATTATCGATCAATTTCTATTTTTGAGTCAACATATAATTGTGAGAAAAATTTTTCTATAACGAAGATCAACAAAAGTAAATATAGATGCAAGTTGTGGCTGACATTAACTCTCGAGCTGTGATGAGAATTTCGAAAAGCAACCTCACTGCGTTAATTTAAAAAAAGTAAAAAAGTGTAATAGGGGTACCTTTGTCTCATTAAATAGATTCTAAAATTAAATAAACTTGCAGCTGTAGATATAAAATTGGTACAATAAATAAATTGAATAAAACTGCTTCTATTTTATTTAACTTACATTTATTGATTTTTATGGTACAATTGAAAACTTTTCCGAGATGAAAAGTTTGTAATGCCGGACGGTTCCTGCTTCCATCTGAAACCCCTTGTCTACCCGCAGACTCGGCTAGGTGTGTGGGAGAAACTGAATAATCACTAGACATGTTTCACTCTAATTAATTTATTGACACCAAAATATCAATCAGACACAATAAAGATAACTGACCAGATAGTAGAGCGTGGAGGTGAGATTCAATAACCTGGGGATAATAATGCGGACCCTCAACTGATTCCACGATAGCTTAAACACGCTGAATATAAACTACGTCGCACACTAATAAGCTAACTTCTATTTAAAATAAGGATCACGATACCTGTACATTTACGAAGTTGATCCTACCCTTGAATCTTTGCAGGAGATCCTTATCTGGATTTAATCACTATCGATTGATCCACTCTCCGTAATCCTTTCATGGATAAACTCCGAATTCTCTTAATAACTCCACGATCCTTCACTCTTCAACTAACAAAACTAACTCGCCAACTCACGAATACAGAATTTATATAATATACTTCATTTATACATAATCACGCTTCCTTACTTGGCGAAAGTTGGTTGAATTAAATATTTTCCCCCAGAAGAATCCTTAAGGAATTAGTAGAGCCGCGTATAGATCCGTCACAAGTTGACTAATGAAGACAATCATTTTGAAAATGTGTGACTCTCCTATAGCAACCGTTTCTGCAATGAACCCTGTGAGCTAAAACAATTGCCCACCCTGCTTTACATTTCCGGTCATCCATGTCACTTACCAGTCCACTCTGTTAAATAATTAAGTTCGATAATCTAATTGAAGAAATAGTCAGTATTTTTCCGTGTATTTTTGTTTAAATATCTTTCTCAGCAATATAGATGAAATCAGATGTGTGTTGACAGTTAACGTTATACTGAAGCAACATAAGGCTTATTAGTGACGAACCTTGTAGCTTTGAAAGACGGCCAAGTGATTAAGATGAAACCTGGGACGATACCCTGCTCGCCAGACTTCCCCACCATGCGAACGTGAGGATTCTGAATCTCGATAGATATAACGTGCATCCACCCGACAAGCTGTGAGTGCTTAGAAGCATCACAACACGACAGAAACAACCCCGACCATGACCACTCGAACGTGACCAGGACCACTCAGGTACCACATCATTCTTGTATCTGATGACCATACCTTAAGTTTAATTAATTCAATTAATGTTAAGGTATTCGACTATCTAAAATAGTGAATTTTGCCAAACATTGACAGAATTTTTATGATTTTATTTTATAGACCATTTTATTAGCTATCTAAAATTACCAAGTTTATTACTTTCCTTTCACTAGAACAAAAACTACAAGTGTTTTAATAAAAGCAGATGCATTACTTTAAGCATGATGTCGTACTTTGAAACGCGGTTTACTCGAAATGTGTTTTTTTTTAAATGCTCAAACGGGACAGCGATTGCTCAAGAAGTTTTGAAAATAATGAACTGTGAAATTTTTTTGTGTGTATAATAGAAGTGTTTTAACCTGCTGATTTATCAGTCACTGCTTTATTACAGAATTTACAGACCCTTATGTTAATATGATCACTGTTTTTTCAAGCAATTTTATATAATATAGCTAAAATAAAATGACCTAGTTTTTATAAAAGTTTGTAGTGATACAATCTATATATGAGCCAGTAACAACTTCTTTACCATGGAGATCATTTTGGTGTAGTGGTTAAGTTACTCGGCTTCGGACCCAAATGTCCCGGATTCTGTTAACTATCCGGATAAAAACGCGCCACCTCAAGTTAAAATATCTTTTTTATCCTGAGGGTCATTTCAAAAAATAGTAAGACAACACATCAAAATTGAAAATTTGTTCATAAACCTTTCGTACAAAATGAACCCCGTTTATGTAATTTTTTGTAAATTTTGACTCACTTTTTCCCATTTTGGTAGTAATAATTTATTTTTCTCTTCTTAATTTAAGCATATTTTTCTTGAAATGTAGTGAATTAATCTAAATACCACAAAAAATCCCCATACCTTCATTTTTTTTTTAAAAAAGTTGTCGCAAGTAGTTGAATACCGTAATAAAGAAATCTTCCTCTGATACAATATATTCTCATATCTTCAGCAATTGAATCTGGTTTTTCATTATGAGAATTATTTATAAAGGAATAAGACTATGGCTTATCCAAATTAGTCATGAGGAGCACTAATTAATCACTATTGCATTTCGTGTATGGTTCCTATATTCCTCTCTATAAGCACTTAATTTAGTATATTCATTATACACACTTTAGCTTGATTAATTTTCAGATTAATTCAGTGCAGAAAGCTTACCTCTGTGGTTAGACCATTTCGAATCTGACAACATAACATATTGAGGTTGAGTTTCTGTTGACTGCTTCATGTTTCTTACTAGGACACAATCCATTTATAAGAGATAACATAATTTATAAAATGAATCCGAGCTCATTTTAACTTCAAATTTCTTGACTTTTTAATGTGTCGTTGGAAAGCAAATTTGTATCCTTTTGGTGATATTGCTGGCATTATTTTGCATCGAAGAAAATGAAATTTATTTCACTATAACTGATATTATTCTGGCTTGCCTGATGTAATACAAATTATTTACATAAGAAAAAAATTTAACTGACATACTCTAATGCAGCGTTTCTCAAATTGTGAGGCGCCCCTCCCGATAGGAGACGTTAAAACTCTACGAGGGAGGCGCGAGCATATTGAAAAGTCAACAACAAAAGATTATTTACAAAACTTATTAATTTACTGAAAGTAAATAAACAAAATACAATGTGTCATAATAAAAAATAAAATCAACATTTACCCATGTATAATAAATACACTTATAAATATATCAGTAATGCACAATGTATTTTATAATTAATTTAACAATACTAAGCTAAGATCAAGTTTAATAATTACAAGTGACCCCATAGGTGGGTTTGTCATATATAAAATTACACACAAAAAAATTAACAATTATCTTGATATAATTTGTAAGGTTTATAAACACAATCTCTCAACTTCCGATTAAAAGTTACGCGATTCGCTCCCCAATGCCTCCGCTTTCCACGTAGGTGCTTATATGTGATATATTGCGGAGGGGTGGGGAAGAGAAGGAATTAATAAGTAAATTCTTTGATATAAGTAAATTATTCGCAAACACTGTCAAAGCCGCTCATCTGGTATAGTGGTTAGCGCCGCTGACTGCAGTGCCGTAGGAACTGGGTTCGAATCCCGGATAAGGCATGGATGTTTGTGCTGTAATCCTTCTTTCTTTGCATTGTAAGCCCCCGTGTGATACATTGTGTGGTAATCGGGGTTTATAAATGTTCTCAATAAAAAGAAACCTGTCAAGGTCCATAAACTGCATTCCAAAGCCTGCGGAAGCCGCCCATCCGGTATAGTGGTCAGTGAAGCTGACTGCGGTGCCGCAGGGACTGGGTTCGAATCCCGGAGAAGGCATGGATGTTTGTGTTGTAATCCTTTCTCTTCTGTCTGTGTTGTTTACCCCCGTGTTATACGTTCGGTGGTGCACGGGGTTTATAAATGTTAAAAAAAAAGCCTGCGGAATAATTTTGCGGATAGCAGTGCACAGAAAAGATCGTACTTCGGAAAGACGTATATATACGTCTTGAGCATTTAACTCACCGGTAGAGCGAGACATATATTTACGCAGGTGGCAAGTTAACATGAAAGTATAATATTATTGAATTCCATGTATTTTTATTTGTATGGAGGGGTATTATTTTTATTTCCCTCTGATGAAAATTATGATTGAATATTGGGTCGTAAATACTGAAAGTTTTAGAAGCACTGCTCTAATGTTTAGTTTTTTCTTATAAAAAATGTAATTCCTATTCTAAAGCCTTTCCAATACTACTTGCGATGAATGTACTGTAGATTGTTATCTTTTTATATAAAGGAAAACGCTCACACACTCGTCATAAGATCTCCGGTACTATGACTCCTACAAACATGAAATTTGTAAGGCATGTTCCTTTTAATAAGTAGAGATCTGCTATAAGAACGGATTTTATTTTTTTATTTTTTTTATTTTTTTGTGGAAATCATTTTTCGAGGGAAGTTGGGAAAGCTACGGGAGTGTTATAGATTTAAAAAAAATTCTCCTTTTTTAACTATAAGATGTACAGACAAAATTTGGCAAGCATATTTCCTTTGTTGAGCAGGGATCCGCTAAAAATGTAATTTACGGAAATTGACTCTTAGAGACAATCGTTTTAGTTAAAAAAATCCCGTTTTTAAACTATTAAGCATATAGTCTTAAAGTTTGACAAGCACGTTTCTTTTGTTAAATAGAGATCCATTTAGAATGTGTAGGGAAATTCGAGTCGCTAGGTCGGCTGTGGAAGTTTCGTGTTTGTTATAGATAAAAAAAAAAGTTACCGTTTTAAAACTATTATACCTGGCAAGCATGTTTCTTTTGTACAGTAGAGAGCTGTGGAGAACGAGATTTTCATTGAAATCTACTTCCGAGGAAAGTTAAGGGGATATTACAGGTGAAAATTTCTTGTTTTTGAACCATTACACCCACAGACTTGAAATTTGGAAAAAAAAGCATGTTTCTTTGTAAAGTAGAGATCCACTAAAAATTGGCAGAAAATGGCTAGTATCACTACCAACATTTTTAAACAAGCTTTAATATCATAAATTTATTTTAAACCTGTTTTTCTATTGACAAACCACCTAATTTTGGTGTATTTTTGTTTTAAAATCTACTTATAAATATAAAATTCCTAAAATTTTAATGATATCTTATGAGGCTTTGTCTTGAAAACATTATCTTTGGAATGCTTTATGAAATAACTATTTTACTTTAGACTCGGGAATTTTAATGTTTTTTCAATGCAAGATGTGAATGAAATGAGTCTTGCAAAATTAATGAATTGATAACACTAAATCGCGCATTTCAACTTGAAAATTAATTTTGTGTTAAAAATTTATTCAGTTGTAAAATATCCCACAGATGAATAATCATGTATTTTATTTCTTCCTTTGACATGGAAATTTTAATGAATATGAGAAAAATGCTTCTTCATTTCAGTTAAGTATTTTCTTTATTCGAAAAAAAAGTGCTTCGTAATTATGGAAATTGAAACCTGATGCATAATTCAAGAAGAGCGGGTGATAATGTTACGCATCGTAATTTTTGTGATCCCGACTAACCATCATTTTTATACTGTTTGACCTCCTTATGATAATTACATGTAATGCACATAAATTTATCTTAAATAGTGAAAAAGACGAAAAAATCTATCGATTTTAATATTTTATTTTTGTTTTTAGGAATTTATTTTAATATATATTAAAGAACTGTGTATAAGTTAGTTCGAAAAATACTCTGGTGTATACGAATATTTGAATTACGTACATTTTTAGTTTATTTTTCAATTTTCATGTTTCGTGTTATATGTGTGTGCGTATGAAGTTATCAGTTTTCGCTTGACTTAAGGCATTTTACTGGATGAATCTTTTTGTTCTACTGCAATCATTGAAGGATTGAGGAAAAGTTTTGGTATTTTAGTTTTACATTTATTTTTTTGTTAATTAAAACACACAAACAACAAAATACAATACAAATGTACACAAACATTAAGACGACACTCAAAAGCATTCTTTGTTTGCTCCGGAGTTTTCGGCTGTTATAGTTTCATTAATTCAAAGCTTTTAGAATCATATGATTTCCGTTACGTTCTGTTATTGGTCAGAATACACGAATGATGCAATATCACATCATTTTGTTTTAAAAAATGCAAACACGGCAGTTTTTTTTTTTTTTTTGGAGATAAAGTTGGGGTTAACGGTATATTTCACGTTTTACTGGTAAACTAAAAATTAATTATCGTACGAAGTCCTGAAAACCCAAAATCATAATGAATTAAACAAAATTCCTCGAGAGATATTTAAATAGTGAATTACTACATATACTAAGCTTTTACCCGAGGCTTAGCTTGTATTGATGTCTTGAAATAACTCAGTAAAAGTCGTAATCATTATCATTAGAAAGCAAATAAAATAACATGATAATTTTTATTGCTTGACTAGGACCATTAAAATTTAAAAATTCTAAAATTGCGCTTAGTTTAAAAAACTGAAAACATACTTTATTGTAATTAACATCCTTCTATACATATAAAACGAAGCAAAATATAATTTCAGTTGAATTTTCAACAGTTTTGCTCTTGCAGATATGTTTTATTTGCATTCAATTAAATATATTACGCTATATTTGTGAAAGAAAGCAGAAAACAAAAATTGAAAATAACTGTTGATAAAAACCTTAAAAAATATCCACTTTGTGGATTACTTAAATATTTATGTTATAAAATATGTTTTTTACCTTTTGGCATAAGAAGACTCAGAAAATTAATAACATAGAGCTGCAATAAATAACATATTCTTAATAACAAGTGAATTTAATATCCTCACCTTACTCGTTTTTTATTCCATAGATAAACATCAAAGAAAAGAAGATAAATAAAATAAATTTGCTAACATAATTAAAAACTTAATGTTTCAGGAAAAAAGCTAATCTTATAAGTAAACATAATTTGAAGTACCAACGAGCAAAATAGTATATTATATATATTATCCCTGTTTTCATTTTTTTAAGAATAATTTTTTTTCTCTTGATTCTGATAAAGTTCCACAATTATAAACCTTATCATTTTTTTTTAGAGTAAAAAGGCATCGCAGCATTTTGCCATAATACGAACACACATTAACACGAAATTTAACCATGATATTTGACATTGTTTAAAGTGTCTGAAGACGTTTAAAGAGAATGATTTTGAAAAAAAGCGTATAAACGGATACATTTTAATATTTAGTGTCCACTGAATTAGAATATACATGTAATATTGTTTAAATATTTATATTAAAAGAAAATCTTCCCTAAATGCCTTTTTTTAAGAATAAAATGAAGAAAGAATGATATATTTTCAAAACATACTTTTTTTCAGGAAACCAAATGCTCTATAATAATATTTTGCTTATATATACGTTTGGACTTCTCTATACAGGATTAGGATTTTGAAACAAATGGTTTAAATGCGCATTTATTCATACTTTAATAAATTAGAGTAGAGAAATTCTAACAAAAAAAGAAAAACACACCCGTTATTATTTCAATTGATGGTAGCTCTGAAATAATTTTTCAAATTTCCTTGTTTAGGCTCTGCAGAGAAGTCCTAACTATGTATCGGAAAAAGAGTATCATGGAACATTTTTTTTTCCTAAAAAGGAGAATATTTGGGAAATATGTCATTCTGTCCTACTTTTTAGCCCTAAAATTGCATTTAGATGATTTTTCTTGTAATAATATTCTTTAAACAATTGTGGCGGATCTATACAACCTCCTACTAATAATCCTCTCAGATATTCTTTGGGGCTAGGAAAAATTATCAATTTTCTCCTGAGAAGAAAGCGTGATATGTAAATTAAGTTTATTATATATAATTCTAGTTCACGCGTTAAAGGGAGTTCGTGAGTTAGAAGTGAAGAGAATAGATAGTTAAAAGTTAGAAGTTTTGTTAACTAGAGGTGACAAGAGAAACACAAGGTGAAGATTACCGAAAGGGTTAGAAAGGCCTTGTAAAAGATCAAAGGTAGGAAGGAAGTTGTTATTGGTAAATTAAATTGATTAGAAGACTGCCTAAGTTCAGGTATTGTCACCTTTCTTTTACGTTGATATTTAAAGTATCCAAGTGGTTAAGCGGACATTAGTTATATATCTACTGTGTAAAGTAATATTAAGGAGGGACTACTATTATAAAGTAGTTTAGTAAATGTATTCTCCGAAAACGCAACTCTCGTCCCTTCCCTTTGCTGTCTGACAGGGTCATCCTATTTTGTTGCATTGATTTGTGTTTGAGTCGATTAAAGTGCTAAATAAAATAATTGGAAATTATCATGTCTAATAATCCTTCTCCTTCTTCCACACCTTTAGCTGGGTCACAGGGTAGACGCAGGTTTATTACACAATTTTATATGTACATTCTAACTGAACTGACACAAAATATCCAAAAATTATTCTTTTATACGCTTTTTCAAAAAGTATGGTTCCGAAAGTATTCAGTCACCTTAATTCATTTTAATATTTAATCATTGATATTTAATTATTTTAATATTTAAATTCATCATCCCCTTACTTAATTTCCATCAGATGTTTTGAAAAAAGAATATTCTACCTTAATTTACTGTTAATTGACCCTCGACATATTCAATATGCATCGGCCCCCTCTAAGCGGCAAGTCTTCAGCGGTAATAGGCTCGAACTCATGACACATCAGCCACGAGTCCTTGAGCTCTAGGCTACCGCGACCTTATTAGCTGGTTGGAATATCTAATATCGGGATTTTATGAAATAAACGTAATTGTCTTCATTTTCATAGACGTCAATTTAATGGGACGCAGTATACAAAAATGAGGCCCAGTGGCCGAGTGGTAGCGTATCGCGCTTCCACACCACATGTCCTAGTTTTATCCTCGTCTGGGCAATATTCGACTCAACCTTTCAACCCTTCAGTGGGTCGATAAATGAGTACCAAGCTTTCTTGGGGACAAAGCACTGGGGATTTCACTTCAAACTGACCACCTGATTGGGACATCTGCTCATGCACCTCAGCGCCTAATGGTCACGTATACTGAGATGGGCACAGTAGGCCTTGGACCTCATGGGCTATTGCACCACTGAGTTTAATTTAATTTAGTAGTATACAAAAATAGTCGAATTTAGAGAAAAAAAGAATATTTTAATTGTAAAAAAATATATAGAGAAAAGTTATTTGTCATTAACAAAGGCATTGATTCCACTCGGGTTAGTGACCGCTGTAGCCTAGTGATCAAGGTCACGGGATCATGGCTGGCGTGTAGTGAGTTCGAGCCTTGTTATAAGCTAGGACTAGGTGAAGACCTGCCGTGTAGACGAAGCTGATAAATGTTAAGTATGTCGAGACTCAAACGTCCTCCCGTTAGCGTGAAGTGGTGTAGAAGTTAGGTAAAGGAGGTGTCAGCTCAGGTATCATCCTCGTCCCTTGATCATACTTCAAAATTACTTGGTTCGTCTCCAATAACCCTCGTGTGATGTTAATACAACTGTCACTCATTCCACACGGACTATTTCTTTAATCTAGTGCAATTTTTGTCTCCGTCAACATAGTACTTTTCAACAGATCCTTGTTTTTGGATTTTTCCAAGTGAATTTCTTGTATTATAAATCTCCTTGTAATCATTTTTTTTTAAAAAATTAGTATAATTAAATATTTATTTTCTATTACATAACAAAAAAAATTTCACTGTTTTTAATTTTCTCCTGAAAACTTATTTAAAATCTTTCACAATTAAATATTTTGAACATTATGTTTTTTAAAAAATCTATTCTATAAATTAAAAAATAATAATAATAAAACATCTTTTTATGTTAATTATACAATTAAGTATTCATAACTCAAATTATTCATTATGTGTTTAAATATAGTAGAAAATTTATAACAATATTATTTTAAATTTTCAAAAACAAGAAAAATTTTTTTAATTCATGTTAAAAATAGCTAAAAAATTTTTAATTTAAATGTAGGCAAGTAGGCATGAACATTTTCCCCAAAATATTTTGCGTATGATATAATTACATATAAAATTTCATAAATTCTTAAAACATCTAGAGGTCTCAGCATTTTGAAAATCCTATTACCTTAAGATTCAAATCGAAACGATATAAAATATGTCATTTCAACGTATTTCCCTAAAGGGAAGAATTTTTCGATTTCATGAGTGGCTGAACACAAGGGATGGTTTGAAAATATCCCCTGGGTTGCCTCGGAGTGCAACTTTGATAAATAATCCATCAATCAGTCGTCTTTCTAAGAAATTTTTTCCATAGGATTGTAAGAACATACATTTTGCCCTTTTCAAAATACAGGTTTTTCAAGTAAATTCCCCTCAAACTTTCAACCTTTCTTAGTGAAGCTAAAAATATGAAAGGTACACATATGTGAATGTATTTTAAATATGTTTTCTTTGAAATGAAGATAAAAAAAAAAAATGAAATTTGTAATAGATAATTTTGGTATATGCTTTCGATATTCTCTATTTTAGAACATATTGCCATTTTTTTATTATTTTCATAATATTGAGAATGTTGTTGTATATTTGCCATTTTGTGGTATCTCTCTTGAAACATAGTTTCAGTGCTTCAAATTTTAACATCATTCTTCTATATTTTTTAGGATAAAATACATGAAAGTTAAGTTAGGGGGAAAAAACTTAGGTTATGTTCTGAATATTTTATAAAAAAAAAATAACAGCATCTTTATAAGTTTTACATATCTTTATAAATGTTTCTATAGTTATCCAAAAACAGAAGCCTTTAGCACAAAATTGAAAACAAAAAAGCTATATTATTGCTATTATTTCACACAATTTAATTAACTAAGTTTAATATTTTTCTTAAATATTCAATCAAAAAAGTTTTTTAAAAAAAGTAATTTTAAAATGTTTAATTCTATCAAAGTCAATTTTACAATTGATTAAGTCTGTCAGTGTGTTTAAAAAAACGAATTTCTTATAATTTAATCCAAACACATTTTATTATTCCTTTCACAACAGCTTGATTAAAGGGAAATAGTACTTTTGGATGTGAAAAAAAAACCTTTTTTATTTTCAAAACATTTAAAATACATAATTTAGAATGTTTGGTGTATTTTAATGCATTCCGATAACAATTCTATGAGCAATGAAAATCTACAATGTCATCTGACACTTGCCCTTCAAGAACAATGTAAGTAAATGGAATTTCTATTAATTTTGTTTGGTTTATTTTGATAAAGTATTTCATTAATATCACACTTCGAAATAGCATAAGAGCTATGGATTATGAACTTCATAATTTTAAACCATAATCAAAGGACAGGGAAAACACCTGAATGAGCACTCCATTCTCCAAACTGTTCAGATTTGGAATATACTACGTAAGGAATTGCCCGCGTCATATATCCCTTGGTGTGAGAGGATCGGAAGGAAGATTAGCCACAGTCAATACAAATTCTACTTATTAACAATTCTCAATTACGACACAAATTCAACAACTCGAACTAAGAAATGCACCTATTACTAAATATGCGGAGCAATCTCGGGGTAGACGAGATACTAAGAGAATTAAAAGTAAATTGGATCATTTATGTCTATGCAATACACCTTCTTATTTAATTCGTTCTAATCCAAATTTAACGCTTCATTGACCAAATCGTCAATCTTAATATTAATCAAATAAGTAACGAAGTTCTCTTGCCTAGCTTCACGCTAATCAATCACCGCTATCCGTTAGCAGTCTAACCTCTCTCTGTGGTTTAACTCGAAAGTTTAATCTTTATATACAAATCTTAAATTACATAATCACACCTTCTTCGGAGGAAAGTTTTCAATAGAAAAAATTTTAAAGGACTGTTTTTCCCAAGAGGACTATTAGTAAGAGAACACGAATAGACCCGTTACAACTATTAATTTTATATGTTTCGCGGTCTATATAACTTCATTACCGTTCAACAAATGATTAAATTAGGTACTATATATATCTGCCTAGCTAATACTACTTCATAATGCATATATATATATATATTTACTAGAGTATACAAAATCACAAAAAGAATATTTTTTCTCTCAAACAAAGTATTGCATCTATCTCATTTTTATGAATACAATTCAAACTATAGTTACTGGGTTATATTCACCCAAATCATTAAAAATGCATTTGGGTAGAAGGTATCGTAACTCGAATGAGTCCCAGTTTTAATGTTCGGAACAAAAATATCAAGATCTTCCTAATTAACAATTGATATTGATATAAATGATATAAAAGTGATACTTAAAAGGAAATAATTAACCGCCAAGGTATTATAAACGCTTCCCCACCACAGGTCCGAGGATCAAACCCCGGGCTGGGCAAGGTTGACTCAGCCTTTCATCCCTTCAGTGGGTCGATAAATGAGAACCAAACTTGCTTGTGAACTTTACCCTGGGGATTTCACGTCAGATTGACTACCTGATCGGAACATCTGCTCATGTACCTCAGAGCCCAAGGTCACGTTTACTGAGTTGGGCACAGTAGGCCTTGGCCCTCATGGAGTGTTGCACCACAGATTTAAATTAAGGTATTATAAAACGTTTGATTTATAAATTAATGTGTTATTTTGTCATATTTCTGATTTTTAGGATGACAATATATGCGCGGTTATATAAAGGGAGCCGAAGTTAAGTACCATATGAGGCTGGTAAGGCTCTAAGAATAATAAAACACCATGGAAAAGCACTTTATAGAAATAGAAGATTCAACATACGGTATATTTTAAGCGTAAAAACGATTTATTTTAATGTAAATTTTAAACTTTATCTTTAAGTCTGTTTTCTCATTTTCTAATTTTTGCACTTTCTCACATGTTTAAAAAGTTTCAGTGGCAGAACTATCATACCTCATGTATATATTGTAAATTTTTATTCTGTGTACCTCAATTTTGAAAAATTAATTGAACAGATTTTATTTTTGAAACACTATAAAGAGTAAAGCAAAATTAATAATAATTTTTTTAATTCTAGAAAAAAAGTTTGAGTAATGGATAAATTTAAAATCTGAAGTTTACAGGATAAAGATTCTTTAGCTTCCTTTTGTTGCAAGAATTTTGTGTCTGTACATCTTTCAAAAGTTATTTGGAGGAAACAAAATAAACTGTAATTTATTTTTATTGTTTTTATATATTCACTTTTCATGCTATTTTTTAAAGAAATTCATTTTCTGTGCAGTACAAAATATCTGGATACATTGAACTTCGTACTTAACTGTAAAAAATTGAAAAAAAAAAATCATATTGAAATTTGTATAAATTACTGGTTTACTAGGAATTAAAAAAGTAAATTCAAGTATGAAATTTTTTAAAACCTGAAAGATGCCTTCTTTCCCCCAAAGGAAGAATTAATTTAATAATTAATAATGAGAAAATGTCCACGTAAAAAGGTTTATTTTTGTGTTAAATCAAATTACTATCAAGCAGTTTCAGTGGCAGATAAGAACACTCAATCAGTTTATATTATTTATTGTATTCGATTGACATTTGGTACTACTCGCGTGCAAAATAAAATTGCCAAGGGAGAACCATTTATGTTGCAATATATAATTGGTTTTTTTTTTACATTTAAACAGATTTTTAAAAATTTTATCATAAGTACTCATTTATAAAAGAGGAATTTTTGAATTTCTTTTCCCATGTAAGAACTTTCTCATGCATATAAACTATTGTTTTTTTTTTTTTCCAACAGACAGTATTTTTTTATTACTTGCCTAATTTGAAAATTCCAAATGAAGGAGAACACATTTCAAAAAATATTACCGAATCATCCAGTATTTTTTGAAAAAAATAAAACCTTGTTTTAAAAAAAATGTGTATAACTCGGATCTTTCTTCCTACTTTTTATTTTTTTTTTATTTTTGCAAAATGTCTGATATTTCAAATAACAAAATTGATGTTTATCCCTAGTATCACGATAATTAGAACAAAGAAACACTTATGGATTATGAGTGAAATTTTAAGACCAATTAGTCTTTATTTTTTATTTATTTATTTATTTTGACAATCCTTATTCTTAGACCAACTAAGGGACGCTTAAAGTATTATTGGTTTAGTTAGAACTGAATTATTTAAAAAAAAGGTTATTGACACATAACAAATCTGTAGAAGTGTTTACTTAGATACCGTTGGTTTACTGCAAAAAAGCTAACATGCAGTGACAAATCTTTTACGTTTTTCCAAAAGGTGGGTGAAAACTTCGCTAAATGACATGCCAAAAATAAAAATTATATACTTTTCAATGTGTTATCTAATGATATTAACTTGTGTTAGAGGATTTTGCATAAATTTGATAGTTTTTTTTTATTTTTGCCATATAGTGATGTAAGCTTTGCATTCTTTTCAAGATAGTTTTTGAATGAATGTTTATATTTTGAAACAATCACCAAATAACACTTAACATTAAAAAAAAAAAAAAATGGATATTTTAGATGTTTATGGAAATTTTATTAAAAATATGGTAAATAGATTTTTTTTTAAAAATTATCTAAATCTATAACGTTTATCTTTTTAAATAAGTTTAACATTCAAATGTTTAAAAAGGTATATCTCTACTTAATGCATCATTATTTATTCAAATTTTGAAGTATAATTATCTTTTTTCATCCTCCTAAGATAAACCCCATTTCTTTAAACAACTTTTTTCAGACTTCCCGCAAAAGAAAATTTGAAAAAATGGCAATGACTTCTTTACGTGCCACTTTAAAACTCATCACCTTTGACCTTAACCTTGAAGTTAGAAGTCGTCTTTTCCAATGTTTCTTCACAATCGATTGTTCTGAGTATCTGTTTCAAACAAACGCACAAACACTTTTTTTTCTTCTTAATGCTATTATCAAACGTATGTAATAACAAAATCTTTCAAAATCGATTCTTAATTTACAGAATAAGAAACTACATGCATAATTAATCTGGATTTACATAAAAATAGATTTCTTAAGTATAAATAATAGTCTATTCTCATCAAAAAAAGTTTCCCTTCGAATTCGTAGAAAAAGAAAAATTGTAATGTCTTCTATTGTCATAGCAAATATTGAATTTCATAAATTGTATTCTAATATTTTTCTCGAGAAAAGTATTTGGCGATATACTCTATCGAAATTCACCTCGTCTTGGCGACTGTATTAATTCTAGTCAAAAACGGCAACCTCAAATTTTCCCAGAGTTCGTTCCGTAACAAATATGAACGGAGGAGTTGGTAGTATCTACGGTGCGGGTAAAGCGGGATCTGGTACAGATCCTATATCTATTATAACAAAACCTTATGTGATCGTTAGAATTCTTTGTTGGGTAAGAACCATTTAAAAATTATAAATCTTCAAATTAAGTGGAATTGAACTTAGTTTCATTGTTTGATGAAGCGCCAAACACTGGCCATGTTTGTTATTGATCCGCTCGCTGGCCACCAGTGATAGCATGACGGGATATATCCGAACCCTACACTTTTCAAACTAATTTTACTGCAATGATAAATTTGCTGAAAAGTGTTTGAGAAATTTACTCAATTATTTCTTAAGTCATAACATTCTGGATTGTTCTAATTGGATAAATACGCGTGATTACGATAAATTAGATAGCTTTCTTTGAACAAAAAGTACAGGTTTTTTTTTTATGTTCTAGTTATACTTGGTGAAAGTTTTTATTAATTGAATATCGTAGTGATTTCAAAATATTTTGTCATTCTAAAAGCCATGTTTTGGTAGTATTATTGATTGCAGGTTTATGTTATAAACTTTAAAATTATACTTCGGCATCAAGTTTCTGTATTAAATAAAATGCATGTAAAATATTTTTAATGTACAATGTGTGAAATTCATCAAATGACATTTATGTATAAATATTACGTATTTTCATAATATAAATTAATGCATGTGCTCAAAAATAAAGTATTTTATTGTATTAAAAATCGGATGTATACCTCTATATATATTTCAGTTGTAGCTTATTAAATAATTCCTTGTATTTTTGCTTTTATTGTTATTCTATTAAACATTTAATAAAAAAATAACATCTGAAGATATACTTGTGAATTACATAAAATGATAAATTTATTTGGTAGCAAAACATGATCTCTCTTTCCTATTTCTTAAAATTCCTATATGAATACTTGAAAAAGTTGCATAAAACTTTTTTTCAAAACTCATGAGCCTTATTTTCGAAACTTTCCACATGTTGCCAATTTTCCTTACATTTCTATACATTATTTGTGGTTGTGATCAATTTTAGAACTTGTGACCTTTTTTTGTTATTGAACCATTTTTGAGATTTTGAAACTATCTTAGGAATGAATGCAAAATTAATATACATTTAGATTATTATAGTTTAATTTTTCCTCCATACTTCTGATCTTAATTTACTGAAAATTAACAGAATACTATGTATTGATCTTTTAATCTACATAAATTCTCAGTTTCTTGAAATAAGTTAGATGAAATTGAGGTATTAAAATTGGATGTAACTTATAAATGAATATTATGTCATTTTTAACAAAACTTGTATAAAAGTGTATATTCCTTATTATTTATGTTATGCATTAAATTTTAGTAAATTTTTCTTTATTTGTGAAATTATTGTAGCGATATTTTTCATGTAGAGTGCTTTTAATTTTGTCCTTCATGATTTTTATATATACACACATTAAATTACAACCTTACACAATCATGGTCCTAAGCTTAAGAATTTGTTTCTGTGATAACTGTGACCTGTACTGTTACTATTTTGTAACTTATTTTTAGCACTAAGTTTGAATTATAGCATTATAGTGTATATATGCTGAATTACTATAAGTCTAACTTAAAGTAAAACATAAGTAGACAAAGTAAGATAACCACACAGTAATATATTAGCTAACTCTTATGCTTTGGACTAAGATTACAGGGTTAAAAATAGTTTTAAAAATACAAACCTTTTCCTTTATTAGTTAATTTACTAGTCTAACTTTTACACTTTTATAGACAACTAAATCTTAAAATGTAAATTTTCTAAAGTTTCTTAATTGTTATTACAAAAAGGAAATGTGTAATATGTTATTCCTTGAGTTTAATAGTTTTCTTTTTATGTGAATTTTTTCAAGTAAAATTTAATTGCTCAGTTTTAAACTAAATTGTATCAATTTTAAATAAATCTCATTTATCATCTCATTCGAAATGATATTAATATGCTGTATATAATTTTGATTTTTGAATGAAATAAGTTAATGTTACATTTCCTGGGAATACCTTGGAAACTTTTGAATCGCCTTCCCCACCCTATCTTTTTAGTTGCCAAATAGATTTTGACAAACATACAAAATAAGTGTTCATAAATGAATTACTAATAAATACTCCCTAGATGAAATACATTGTAAGGTATTAAATTTTCTACTTGTCCTTTAAATACTTTTCTGTATTTGGTTATTGATCTTGTAGTAAATGATCAGTTTTCTTTCTGATGTTTGTTTTTATTTTTTACAGCTATACTGAATATTTTCTCAAAATTTAAATACGTACATATTTTAATTTTATGAGACATTTTCTAAAAATTAACTCATTCACACCATATAGTTTTCCTATTCATAATTTTTTTGGAATTTGTTTTCTCCCCCCCCCCCTTCCTTATAACTTGTTTTGCTTCCAAATAATTTGCCTATTGCTTGTCTTAATATATTGATCAATATATACTTAGTACATTTTATAACTTTTAGATATTATTTTTAATGATCAATTTAATTTCTATATTCCTATTGTAATATTTGATCTTCTTGTAATATGTATTCTTGTTGCTGTATCATATAATAATATTTATTTTATTTTTAAGTATATTTTTATTTTTTTTATTTTTTAATATTTATTTTTATTATTTTTCTGTAGCTTGTAAAGAATGCTTGTATCAATATAATTTAATAACATGGAAAATATATAATTTTAATAATGAAAAGCAAATTTTTTTATTGTTTTGAAGTAATATTTTTATGTAAAAAAAAACAGTTTTTCTCTGCATGAAATTTTTTCTTTTTTAAATCTCTTCAAAATACGCTAAATAACCTTTGAAAGTTAAGTTATTCACCTTTATCTTGCAAAATCCTGGAAAGGGACAAGGGGGGGAGAAGCTAATGATGAGAGCAAATTACTTCATAAATAAGCGTTATTTTATTCAACTGGGATGTGAAAAAAGTTTTTTCTTACTATTAAACAATTAAAAATTTTCTCATTAAAGTGTTATTAAAGTTTTCTCATTATATAAAAAAATTTATATGGAATTAACAAATGCAAATAAATTAAAAGACACATAGGATAGGCAATATAAGAAACAGACCCTAAAGGAATTCTGTAGTGTAGAAGTATTTTGAAGAAAAGGAGGCAAAACAGCTTAAGTGTTGCCCTTGTCACTTGACCTTGAATCAAATTAATGATGCCCATGCCTTTGTGTTACTTTTATGTAATCATAATTGAAAATGTTCTTAAAAAAATGCTTTTGAACTATGGTTTATTAGAAAAATTATGTTGAGAGAGATTGGCTTGCTTTGCCTGCCATCTATATCTGAGCAAGTTCCCAATGCACTTTCTTGCCTTTTAATTTGTTAATAATCAATCATTTAAAAAAATTTACAGCTAAAGGTTTTTCATAAAATTAAAAATTGTTATAATATAAAGTACACCTCCCCATCCCCTTTTTATTCTATTTTGAACAATATTTTGCCTTTCTGTAAAATTTGCCTTTTTTGCAATCATTTGAATTTGTATACCATGTCCTTTGTCAGATTTGGGATTTATCTAAATTGTAGTTAAGTAATTAATTTTAAAATGTTTGTTATAACTTTCTGTTTCAAGTCAATAAAATCTTCTGCAGTATTTTTTGACAGTTTTTGTGGGTCTTCTATTCTCCGCCCTGTCTACTCATTGAATCTGTAGCTAGTCTCTCATATAATTTTTTTCAATGATTCCCTTATGAATTATAGAACATCATTAATCATAGGATTCTTAAAGCATTGATCTCATATTCTGAAAGTGAAAAATCTTTATTTCTTGAATAAAATCTTTAATTAGTAAACCCCTCACCTTTTTTCTTTAATATTTAACAGATTTGTGCTCTTTTCTGAGATAAAATATCTTTTTTTTTTAATACTCTTAGCTCTAATATTATGCATAATGAATAATTCATAAAGCTTTTGAAACTGAAGCTTCTGTTAAGAAATCTAACCTACTTCTTACTATGCCGTTATTAACTTGATCTTAGGTTGTAGTGCATTAGACATTCTGCTTTCAATTTTATTGAATTTTATTGATGAGATTTATTGATTCTATTGTGTTATGTATATTAATAAAATAAGGAGGATACAGTCGCCATGTGGTTTTGGTCACAAACTCATGACTGACATCGGTTTTGTTGAGTTCTAGTGTTAATAAAAACTTACTGTGTAGAGGAGCTGATGCATGTATTGCAGATGTTTGAAAAGAGGTATGCTA
This sequence comes from Trichonephila clavata, assembly GCA_019973975.1. Taxonomy (NCBI): domain Eukaryota; kingdom Metazoa; phylum Arthropoda; class Arachnida; order Araneae; family Nephilidae; genus Trichonephila; species Trichonephila clavata. Next base: position 25,687 of record BMAO01031009.1, read on the forward strand.
GCTCTGGCATTATCATCATTACTTGACTGTAATTCAAAATTAAGAGGTCTGTTGCCTATAACCTTGCTGTTTTTCCACATAATATTAATAGGCAATCAATAACAAAATTAGTAGACACTTCTATTTTGAATAATCTGCCTTTTAAATTAAATAAGGAATTTGTAAACTCTATGAATAAGTCATCTATTTCTATAGTTAAAACTAGGGTACTTGCATATTAGCATCACCATAACAAAATTTGTGCCACACGAATCACACCATGTCAAAACAACAAAAAGATTCTTACTTGTTTTAATTGAAAAAACTAACAATCAGTGTTAGACTTGGGTGAAAAATGGTGCAAATTCGGCTGTGGCAATGTTAAAACATAAGTACCAAAACTTTATATGAAATGATGTATAAACAATTATTTAAGCTAATACTTCACTATGCAATAGACCTATTATAGCTAAAAAGCAAAAAGGAAAGGATTTGAAAATAAGCTGCAAAAATCTTTTTTAAATGCATAAAATATGAAAAGTATTCATTCATAATTTTTAGACAAAACTTTTGAATCTTTCTTCAGTGAAGGGGGAAATATGAGAAATGTCATTAAACTGTAATGTTTCTGAAAATTGTTTGAAAATCATGAATTATATATATATATATATTGTTGGCTTTGTAATCTGTGTAAATATCTTCTTTGATGGACTATTTTTATAAAAAATTGAAATTCAACGTTGTATTTCAAACTTAATACAAGTAATTTTAATTTTGATGTATCTTTGTCTTATTTTTTCTCTTGTTTTTGAATTCTGATAAATTGTTTGATTTTTCATAGTTTCTGCCAGTATTCCTACAAATTAAAAAGATTTTATTTTTATCTTTATAATCACTAGTATTTTTGTTTCTTCTCTTGTTATGAAAATCACATGGGAAAAATTCAAAAAATTGAGAATTTTTGCAACAATAGTTTCTTTTTTATTTATCTTTAATTTTTTATATTTTTTTGGAAAATATTGAATGAATTAAATTATGGATATACACCAGTGTGTGAATTCATTTTAGAAATTTTTCTTAAAACAAAAATAGTTTTAAAAACTTTTTAAATTGATCATGTTTAGATTTCATTCACCCAATTTCACATTTTGTTCAACTGTAATTTTATAAAAGTTACACTAAAATGTCCTTATATTTTAAGCTTGTTGACCATTTTATTTTATCTAAATACTTTTTCAAATAACTGCCATTAGAATTAAAAAGTTTTTAGTTTTAAAATTTTTCCCTAGAAATATGTATGAAGATAGCTAAAATATTTTAATTTTTAATGGTTTTTTTTTTCAAAAAATTCTGAAAGTTGCATTAAAAAAGCTTATCTGTAGAGTTAGTTACTTAATAATTTGCACTTGGAGACAAAGTAATAATTAAAAAATCGCATTGAATCCTATATTTGAACTTTATTTTCATATATGTATTCCAGTGTATATTTGTTTCAATAAAATCTAATTTCAGAAATCTAATATTTTTTAATGTAATTTTTAGAAATGTGGCCTCTTCAGAGGGAAAAAATATTGGGTTGTAATTTACCAAAGCTAATATGTATCCACATAAAAAATCTCATATGAAAAAATTCTATGGGGAAAAAAACTTTATTGTACATATAATTTTTTCCCATTCAAATGCCTCAATGAAGCTGAATAGAAATTTATTAAATTGTTAAGGGTAATCATTATAATCATTCATGCAAATGAATTTATATGTTTAGTCATTGCTGTACAATGCCTGATTTTGTGTATTCTATGAATGATTTAGGTAATACATCTGTTATACATCAATGTTTCAAACACTTCTTCGAGTTTTATTGTATAATTTTTTTTCAATATTTATATTCTAAAGTCCCTTTATCTTGTCTTTAGGTTTTTTCTATAGTTGTATTTGGCTGTATAGGTTCAGAAGGATGGATGAAAAACAAATGTTTATACAACAACGACATAAATGCCTGCAACTTTGGCACAGGAATAGGCGTGATAGCCTTTTTAGGAAGTTTGGCCCTTTTAATTACTGATGTTATGTTTAACAATATCTCCAGTATCAAGGTTCGTAGGCGGGCTGTTATTGCTGACATGGCATTTTCAGGTAAATTCATTCTTTCGTACATTTTTATGGAATCTAAAATGTTTTTGTTCTAGGTTAAAGGTATGCAACTTTTGGGCTTTGGACCGTCTCTAATAAAAACTAGTACTTTTGGGTGTCATCCTTCAGACAGGTGAAATCTAAATGCTTACTGTAGAACCTGTTTTTGTGCAGTCCTTTTTAGTGTGAATTTATTTTTGTGTGATTTTTTTCTATGCGATGTATGAATTACAACAGCTTTGGTGCCATTGTAATGTTTTCTATCAATGGGAGAGTTGTGTAATGGATAATTTTATGCCCCCCCCTACAAAATCAGGTTTATACCTATAATATTTTATAAATTGGGTTAGTACATACTTGGTCAGACCTTGGGTCCTGTAGCGTCCCGAGTCCCCTCACGCTAGACAAGGCTTGCAGAGGTGTATGTTTGACCACTGCAATGTACGTATATACACTGCATGTCGCTCTGTTCAATTGTTATAAACAGTCTCCCAACAATGAACGTTCAGTTGCTTTCTCCCATTGCGCCAACAGCCCGTGCTTGATTCAAGACGAAACTTTCAATGACAGTGACATTATGAATAATTTGACAGATTATGAAGACTGACAAGAAGAACTGAATTCTTTGAGAGTGGATAAAATATATGTAGGGATACAGCTTTCCAACAAATTGAAAAGCATTTCCTTAAAATAGATATCAATTCCAAAAGGAGTATGAAATTTCAAAAAGAGCTTTGATCATATGCATATCTGGTTATCGTGACATTTACAAGCAATTGACCAACCAACCTTTGTCTCCAAAACTTATCTCTTACTTTATGATGCCAAAAAATAAATGAATTGAAATTGTATCTTCAAGTGATGAAAATGATTTTGAACTTATTCATCACAAAAAGATAAGCGCTTTGGATTACGATAAGTAGCAGTGAAAACTTCTTCATGCATACATTGAGAAACTAGATATTTTTAAAATGTTTCCATGTGTAATTTAATTATTTATTTTGTTACGGAAGTACTTTCTCGTAAATTTCTTAAACATTTGGTATATTTTATATGTGGGACTTTTTATGCGGTCCCTCTCCACTGCATAAAAAAAGATTTCTGTAGTATTTCAACGAAGTTGTTTGCTATATGTAAGAATTTATGAAATTTTCGAATATTTTTTGTGCAGCTTATTTTGTGGTTCCTATCTACTTCATAAAAGCAGGTTTTTCTGTGTATGCTATTTTATCCCATAATAAAATAATTTTAAAAAATATATAGTTACCTATCTACATAGCATTTGTGACCACATGTGCATATACTTTAAAATTTGCTGATATCTATATTATGTATTATTTTGTTGAATTCAATCGTGGAAATTTATTTTCTGGAAATAAATTTCCACTATTGAATATTAATCAGGAACAGAATGTATAGTTAGTAATAGAAATGAAAGAAAGCTTTCAGTTTTTGTAATCCTAAACTTTTATGAATGTTTAACTTTATAAACATTTAGATATCATCATATATTAGTATGAATAAGTGAAAATGGGGAAGAAAAACAAAAAATTACAGTGTGAAATTCGTACACATGAAATGGGCCAGTACTAACTGATGAGCAGTATATATACAGAGAGAGAGAAAGAATATATATTTTAACATATTTTGAGTAATTTTTCATAAATTTTTATAAGACAATATAAATAATTATATGGAATTGATTAAAATGATTGGCATTGTTTTGCAGATGTTCAATATTTGGTTTGATAGGATTAGTTTCAATTCTTAGTGAGTTCTCTGGTTCTTATCAGATAGTTTTTTTTTTTTAATTCTTGTGCACAATTGTGGGTACTTAAAAATAGCAGTAACATAAATAAAAAAAATTGTTAAGTAAGGTAGATACTTACATAAGATCAGCAAATTAGAGCCTATTCTTCAGTAAATTGACAAGAATATAGCAGAATTTTCGAACTATATAATTAACTATTTATAACGTATAAGAATTTTCCTAAAATACAAAGTTGTGTTTGCGCATGAGCAGAATGAATATTATATTGTTTAGTAATGATTTTGGGGGAAATGGTCAACAGTCTAACTCATAAATATCATGAAGGATAGTTCTGTTAGGGGAGATATATATATCATGTAAAGGCATCAAATTCCTGTATCAAATCAAGAAGCAAGGTTGTATGGTAGTATCTATTATGTGGCATTATGTTATCACTCTGTTAATAACATGTAAAGAAACATCTATCCAATAGTGATTTTGAATAAATACTTGTTTAAGTAGCTGTAATGGTAAAAGAAAGAAGTAAATATATTATTTGAGAGTAATTTTTAAAAATCCCTCATTGCCAAAAATAAAAGCTTAATTTAAAATGCATGTGTATAATTTAATAGTATGTCAAAGTTGTGTTTGTAATATTATTAATGTTCTCTCAAAAAATTTATAAATATACAATTCTTTTTTATTATTAAATTGCATACTAGTTGTGGATTGGATAATTCTATTCTAGGCTACTTTTTATTTGTTGAGTTCATTATTTTTTTTATTTATTGTTACAGCACATCTAATTTTAAATTTCTATTCTTCAAGATTGAGAGTTTTGTCCAATATAGAAATTTATTTAATATTATGTCAACTCTAGCCAGCTAAGCTAAAATTTCAAACAAAATTCAGTTGTAGAATTATTTTATATTTATATTGTTTTTTTAAAATCATCTTATAATTTTCATAAATTGTTTTTATGATTTCTTTTATTTATTTGTACTTTCCAAATTAATTTTTAAATTTATTTTTATGTTTCTTTATATTTAAACTTTTTGGAAACAATGTTTTCATGTTACATTACCTAAAATATAAATTATTTTGCATGTGTCATGATTTTGTTTTGTATTTTGTTGCATAATTCAAAAAAAATTTAAATATCATGTACGTTTCAAGTGATAATAAAACCAAAAGTACTGAGGGGTTAACTCATGTTTTGAATGTTTTCTGGTCCATTTTCTTTCCATAAAATATGCAGATTACATATTTTAAATGTTGGATTTGATAACTTTTTCTGGTAAAAAGGTGTGGATTGTGCTTTCTATGATAAAGGTTTATTTCATAAAAAAAAAATCCATGTGTATTGCTTGTCATTCTTTTACTACTTCTTAGAGTCTGTCAATCATAATAGGTTTCTGCTGTGAAACAGCTTTTTACTTCAGATGTGATGCACAATTTTCCATTGGTAAAATGTCAAGAAAAGGGTTCTGTTTTGCATGATTATGTTGAAAAAGCATATAGTATACCTTTATTTATTCATTTTTTTATTGAATGCAGTAATAGTTTTTGAAACATCTGGTTGCTCTGTTTTGCGCAGTTTCACTCTTTGAAGACTATTTGGAAAGGAAATATTTCTATTATAAGTGTCAAATGTATGAAACATTCAATTGATAATACAGGTTGTTTTTTATATTTTAAATTTTTCTTAGTATTAATTTCTTTTTGTTAGAGGAACATGAAGCAGTTATAAAGCTTCTTTTGAAATATTCTTTGCATTCTTGGAGATACGTTTAGACATCTTTTTCCTTACATTTTTACTGTACTTGGGCTTTTTTTGTTGCAGGAATTTATATCAATCCATACTTTTCTATATTATTTCTTTATTCATGTTTTTCATCAAAGATTGTAATGTATTTACGAATATCATCTGCCAAATGGGCTCTATTGAACGTCTTGTGTGAAGCTAAACATGCATGCACACATTTTGGCTAAAGACATTGAAAATTGATTTTTTAAATGATAAATCATTTTGTTTATTTTTGCTACAGAATTTTGCAAATGATTTCTGCATTTCTTTTAAATAGTTATTATTTACTTCACTTTAAAAACATTTAAACCCATATGTACTTTCTTTGTTTATTTGTACCCTTTTGAAAAATAATTTCTTTCCATGTGAAAGTAATAATCTGGTAGTAATTTTACGTTTCTGGTTACTAATGTTATTTGTTTCACATTAAAAGAAATCTTTATGCCATGTATTTCACTGTACAGTTTAATTATAGGATAAAAAGTTTCTTTTGAAAGCACTGTAACATACATTCAACCACATACTTCCTCCATTTTGCAAGAAAAAGAAGGAATTTGAAAATACCAGGAGATAATTTTGATATCAAATATAAGCTGTTGGCAGGAATTTTTATCCCAATATATATTGGTTTTTCAAAATCCTTTTGAGTATGTTTTAACTTTGTCTGCATATATTTTTGTGTAATAATGACTAATAGGCATGGATTTTTTTTAAAAAAAGGAAGACAAAATATGTATATTAATGCACAGCCAATCAGAATAAACCAACAGAAACCAGTCAAAACAGTACTGCTCTTTTACATTAAAACTGTATTTTTCATTCAGATAAAATTAGCGATATTTATTTGAAGTACCATCTTATAAAACATCTTTCATTTTGTAAATTGTTCTTTTTGTAAATTTATTGGAATTTTCATTTTTGTACCAATATATGATATTGTCAAGTCTACATTACAAGAATGTCTGTTATTGTTGTATTGTGTGGTGACATTTTTTTTACTTAAAAGTATTTTTGATGTAGTGATATTTTGTAGCCTGCCATATTACTGCATATTAGATTGTCAAGCAATTATTATGTATTAACAATTGTTTTCATTTGATATTAGTTTTATACTTTCAAGTGAAAAAATTAACTGGATATACAGTTATCAAAATTATAATGTCCTTTTAAAATTAAAAAATCTTCATGTTTTTCTAAATCATTACGAAAACTGGATTTTTATTATATGCCATATTTTCACTGATGTAACAAACATTACAAAATTTTGCTAATGCAGTCACTGTGCTCTTTTATACTTATAGTATAAATTTCAGTTGTCACATAAAAATGTTGTCATATTTTACAAATGTATATAGTTTCTTTGTCTAAATATAAACATTATATCTTTAACTTCTAGTTGTGGAGATTAGTGACTATTTCACTCTTTCTTGAGATTGAAGGATGTATTCATAATATTTATTTTTCAAACAATAGATCTATTTTTTAAGCTGTCATATTCTTCATTTATAAAAACTGTAGAATTCTCTTCTTGAACCTCTGGGATACTCAATAAACAAGAAAACTGCATGAATATAACATTCATTAACAATTGGGACGATTTAGAAACTTTTCATTCTTTAAGCAAACTAGTTTTTAACTGCATTCTGATTACATAGTGCAGTCATCAAAAAAATAAAAGATAATGCTTAACTTTTGCAACTTTCCTTGTAGTTGGATTTGGTATCCATGTTAATGGTTCAAGCAGAACTAAATTTTCACTGTAACAGATTCCTTTATTAGCATTGTTAATTAAGTTCTTCCTTTGTGGAATCTTATCTTTTACTTTATTTATATTTCCTTCTTATTTTTGCAGAATTAAATAAAAAATTATCTTGATAGCTTGTGTTGTGAATTTCATTAGAATCTTATAAATTCTTGACATGCAGAAGAAACAATATTCTACCTTAGCAAGGCATATAACTGAATCAGTAATTAAAATCTTAACTAGTAACCTCTCCTTATTAACAATTTCTGATCAAAAAATTAGGTTTTATATATAGTCTGAACTATTGGATAAATTTACATAAAATTTTGGATTTAGAGATTTCATTACATGAAATATGTGTATATTTTGGAGGGTTATATATTTTTTGTGGTATTTATAGTTTTATAGCCTTTTCAATTTTTAAGAAATATATATTTTAAACCAGAAAAAAAAATTAATCGGGTATGATTGGAAATAATTTTCTATCGAATAATTATATCTTTAATGAAAACTTTATTTAATTAACACAAGGAGTAATGCAATTTTTTATCAAAAATATTTATTCTTGTTCAATTTGGAGAAGAGCGGAGACAATAGATTTATGAAAACTAAAATATGACACATATACTTGGGATTTCAAAGAATGGAAAAATCGTTGAAAAACAGCGTCAATAGCAGTACCACTGTTAGTTGTCGAAACATTTTGATTTGTGTTCATTTCGAGCTTGAGTTCATCTATCAGAAAAGCTATGAGCGGCTCAGCTTCTGGCAAACTGAAGTTAACGTTAAAATCACCACCCAAAATCATGGGAAGCGAGTGATAGTTATTTTTTAAAAAAAGCAGAACTACCTTCGGTATACGGTAAAAGTACAAAATGCAGGAAATCTTTAATTTTTTTAACTGTTTGATTCGAAGAAATTTATGCAACCACCAAAATGACTGTCCATTTTCAAACAAAACGAGTGCTGAGACTTTGATATTTGAGCGTAAGAATCACAAGTTTATTCTGGATGCAGTCTAATAAGACTTGCTGGTATGTGCGGAAGGCTCACGGTTCAATTGCTACTAGAGTTGGACCCCGATACGAGGATAGCGAAGAGACACCATCAAGCGCATGCTTAAAAATGAGAAAATAAGAGAAAATTCCTGTTTACTCAATTAGTTAGTTTTTTTTAATCGAGAAATCTTTGTTAATCCATATATAAATATATCCTCAGATTTCACACACAACGAGCGTAAGAATCGCAAGTTTATTCTGGATGAAGTCTAATAAGACTTGCTGGTATGTGCGGAAGGCTGGTGGTTTAATTGCTACGAGGGTAGCGAAGAGATACCACCAAGTGTGCTGATTGATCAAATCAAACAGCGCGCGCTTCCCCGACTTCCTGTTATGCATTTCCGTCCCTTTTCACGAAATCACTCCAGCAAATATCCAGCAACCAAGAGTAAAGATGTTACACATGAAAAAAAATATCTTTGTTTGATACAAAAAGAAAAACTTGAAATGTTAGCTTGAAAAATATGAATTAGAAAATTTTTCTTACTGTCAAAGGTAAAAACCATTGATTTAACATTAGGAACTCTGCTTTTAAACCTTTACAGGCAAAATGTTATAAAGTTTCAAATTTTTTAAAATTTTGAAAAATCTCAAATATTTAAAAAAGAAAAATTGAATTCCCCACAGTGAAAAAATTCTTTAGAAGTTAATTAACTATATTAAAAAATTATCTACTTTGTTATTTAATCTCTTTTGAACCATGAACACAGATATCAATTTTAATTAACTGTAAGGAGAATTGTGATAATGTATTTGTTTTACCTCCCCCCCCTACTTTTCCTCCTTTACAACCAGTGGAATCAAATATTCCAGTAATTACAATTTTAGATAGTGACATATGCGTGCATATAAGAATTATTCCAAAAATATGGGTGTTTAAAATTTTTCTCAATTGCTTATAAATTTACTTAAAATTTGTATATTACTGTTGAGATGGTTTGTATCTCTACATATTGTATGTTGGATTCTTGTAAACTTACTCATTCCTTATGTCAAATCCTGAATATTTCTTTTAAATGAAATATGCATAGTTTAAAGCTCTAATTTGTTGTGTGATATCTTATATGAATACTGATGGATCAAATTCTTTTTAAAACCTAATAATTTTCACCTTGTTTTTTGTTGTTACTACTATTATTTCTTATTTTGGTAGAATTATGCTACTATTATTTGTTGTACGTTTGTTCACATTATTTTATGTTTTTTATATATGATTTAACTTCTTTATTACAACTTTGAACCTTACAAAAAAAATTCATCTATTGATGATCGTACTATAGATTTTGAATTAAGTTTGTTATAAAAAATCTTAAGTTTATTCTAATGAACTTGTGAATAATCCTCTTACATATTAGTTGTTTTGTGTATTACAGCTGGCATGTCATTCCTGTGGTTTGTGACATTTTGTTACTTGAGTGATTCTTGGAGGAAAGCCCCATATCCTAAGGATGGATATGGTGTAAACAACTTGAGGGGTGCTATTGCCTTCAGTTTCTTTTCCATTTTTGTCTGGGTAAGATGTAATATCGACTTTTTTTTTTGTTATTTCACTATTATTATTCATTAATAGGAGATAATTAAAGCTTCAGTTTTTACCAATTGTCATTAATTTACTTTTTCATTTCATTAAGTTTTTCATATCTATTTTTTGCTTTCTTGCATTTGAAGAATAAAATTGAAATTTTACTAATCCTCTAGCTCATTAATCATGTTAAATTATATTATTGGTACTATACAGAATATCTTTGAGCTTAATTGCTCCTGTCCTCTGTGTGTGTTAAGGATTTTATAAATAAAACACTATGTACTATTTTAACCATTTCAAAAACAGAATACTAAAAGTAGAATGTTTAGGTGCTCCCCCCCCCCAAAAGATTGTTTATAATGAAATTAAAGACATTTGTTCCTACCTCATAATTTTTTATTCAGGCATTGTCAATTATGTATATTTGTTTATTATCTAAAAATACTTAAAAGAAACTGGAGGTTTTTTTCCCCATTTTTATTGTATTTGTTATTTATTGTTTGATTTATTCTCATTTACTTTGTACCATAATATTTATTGTTATTTATTTCCTTCAATATCAAAATGTGTGTTTGCTTTTGAACTTTGCTTAACAAGTACCTCACATAATGACAGATTCGTTTAATGAGGATAAATGCCTGACAAGTATATAACACTGAAGCCTCTTTCTTTGTCTATGATAAATGTTGAAGAAAACAATTTAAATTTAAGCATAGGCTTTGTTAAAAAAGATGAGTTGGCGATTGGAACTGAAGAGCCTAAACCCAAAATGCAAAGGCACTGCAAATAAAAATAAGCAATCATGGAGAAATGATGTGAATATTTAAATGACTTTTGGCACTGTCCAGCTGAGAATCAACAAGACAATTTGGAACTAAAAGAGGAAAAAGACGGAAAACGGTGAATGAGCAAAATTAACAAATACACGACAACCATCTGGGCAATCTGAGGATGTGTTTATTAGTGTGCAAAGAGTTATCAAGAAAACCCTCACTTCTGTTTGAAAGATGATTTGGCAAAAGATCCTTACAAAATGTGACTTTGAGGGATTTGAGACAGTACTTATGGAGCTTGTAGTCAAAGAGTCTTTCTTTGTCATAGTAATGGGACTAGAAGTAATACAAAGATATCATTGAGCTTGGGGAGGAGCATAGCCAAAATAGCTGACCACCAAAGAGCTTGTTCATTTGTACTGTATTTCACTGCAAGAAGCTATAAAAAAGGTTACAACATAAAGAAGGAGGTTATTTGCCTGAGAAGGAGGTGGCAGCAGCAAAGCTGCAATCTTTTGGCACTATGAGAGAAACGGAAAAAGCATGGGAAATTCTTGTGTGGTATACTGAGAAGCATCATTCTAATAGTGCTCCAAAATTTTATTTAATGATAATACTGTGTCGCATTTTTATCAAATTATGAAGGGTCGGTGAAGACAATCATCTCTGGAAAGCTTTCTAATAAAAAGAATTGAATATTATTATAAATAAATTAAGTTTGAAATTATTTAATTGATTAAATTTTTTTCTCTTTTTGTTTTTTATAATTTTTTTTTTTTTTTTTTTTTTTTTTTTTTTTTTTTTTTTTTTTTTTTATTTATTATAATTTTTTTTTTGTTTTTTTTTTTGATAATCAAATTCATATTCTAGTTGTGTTTATTCCACTGGATAAAAAAAGATCAATTCGATTCACACACCTTTTTGGTATTTATTTTGGCATGAAATACATTATTGCATTTTAATTGAATTTATGTCGAGAAACTTTTCTAGATTAATGATTTTTTCTCATAAGTAAGGTTTTGGAATGAATTATACTTGTTGTGCAATGTGCCCCCTCTAATGTATAAACATGTGTGTATAAGTAACACACAAATTTGCCTGTTTTTGTTGCAAAAGAAGGGGGGGGGCTTCTAAAGGTATCTTTGCAAAAAGTAAAAAAATAAAAATCCTGCTTCCTTGAAATTGTTTTTATTTCATTAATTATAATATTCTTAGCTGTGTATAAAGTGTTATTCGAGCTTTGTATTGATACAGTATTGACTTGGTAACTGAGAAAGTTCACATAGTACTATTTTCAACACAGATTGTAATGACAGAATAATGAATTTGCTGAATGTTAAATAAAACAGGATTCCAAAGTATTTAGAAAGTGCATTTCTTGATGTAACATATCATTCAAGAAAAAATTTAATTTAATTTGAAATTTATAATTTTTGATCATTTATTATTGGTTTTCAATTATTTTTATTTATTGTAGGCTGCCTGCATATTCTTTGCATTCCAACGTTACAAGCAAGGTGCAGATACAGCTTTCATGACCAGTGGCTTTGAAGGTGATGGTAGCATGCCTGGTGGTGCCCCCTACACCAGCTACCCAGATGGGCCCGAAATGAATGAGGGGTATCAGGAGCCCCCCTTTTCTGCAACTCAAAAGGATATGGCACCAGGAGGCCCTGGATTTCAGCAACCAGCTTATTAATGTGCATTCCACCGCTACTAAATATAATAATAATCTACTCGTCGAGTTGTTTCCGTAGGTGAAAGAGGGTTTAGAGAGCTCCACAATGTTAATGTACAGTCGAATGTGCATTGTTCTATTACTATTCCTTTGAATGGTGACAAAACGTTTTTTAAAAATCCTTTTTGAAGAGTTGTGGTTGTTAGCGTGATGGGTTGCCCAACGATTTAAAGGGGAAGAGGAAGGTGGGAAGGGGGCTTCTGTAGAGCTGGCAGTAGAAGTGTTCTTAAATTTAATTTTAAATGCTTTTAATATACATTTGAATATATATATATGGAATGAATCATTTATACAATCATTTATAAATGTTTTGTCTAGATTTATTGCGACTTCAAAATAATGCTATTTATTATGTTTTTAGGCTCCATATTTCAATTTGGAGTCATTGTTTTTGTTGTATTTTAATTGTTAGATTAATGTATATTAAGTTTGCAGTGTTTTTTTTAAAATTTCAAATCATAAATATACAATGCTGCTTTTACAGATTTATTTTTATAAAAAAATCTATTTTGAATTGATAGTGTAAAATTTATGAGACTAAGCCAATTGATTAAAAAAAATTTATTAATAATTTATTTATTTTTGTTGAACTTTTATGCAAAAAAGCATATTTTTCAAATGTTAAAATGTTAAGTTGTGTATAGACATGTGTTTTTATATTTAAAAAATCTGCATAGGATTAAAATTTGAAAAATGCAAAAATAAGGAATTTTTTGCTCTTTTTACTAAAAAGAGAATTCTCATTTGTAAAATTACATTGTATAATAATTCTGCAATTTTTTTTTAAAAAAATTTCTATTGTCAGCTCTTCTAGAAAATGTGTTTTTAGTACAACATTTTCTATTTACGAGTTAATATGGAATTTAAAAATTCAATTTTTGTATTTTTCTGTGACTTATCACTGTGTTTACCTGTATTTAAGTATTTTTGAATCTGTTGTTCAGAAATAAGTGTTTAAACTCATGTGTCATGCACAGTTTGAGATTTAAATGATTATCACATAAATGGAACTTTGTACTTTGGAATCATAAGATACTTACTTAACATCATTGAATTATAGGATAAGTTAAATTGATGCAGGCCTGCACTTTTTCATATTATTAGGAGTTTATTATTTATTAGTTAAAAGGATCGCTTTTTTTATATTTAAGTTGTGTATTTCCATTTTTTTTTAAATTTAAATATTATTTTCAAGTTAACAATTTAATTTTTTTTAATCAGAAAAATATTTATTTAGAAGGGAAGATTTTCTGCAGTTTCTAACAATGCTGAGGTTTGTGATAGTGTTAATTTTTTTGAATTTTTAAAGAACTTTTTCTAAGTTTATTATCTTGAAAAAAATATTGTTTAATTGGGCAATTATCTCTTTGTCTAAGTTAAATTGAAAAAATAATTTTTAAATAAATTTCAATGAATATTTTTAAGTATTATTAAAGAGGTAAAAGAGATTCAATGTGTAACTTTATGAAATTTTTTTTCCAAAACGTATATTTAGAATAAAAACTATCATTTTGTCACCGTTAACTAAAATAGCCATATTAGTGTATTCTTTAGGTGTATGTAGTACTTAGGGTCTTAAAAAATTTAAAATGGCATCGATAGGCAACCCACATAATATTGTTATCCTACAGAAATAAATATATCAAATGAAGTACAATAGGAATTTTATTTTTCATGTGAGTGGACTATGTATCTGTGTGTTTCCATATATGCTAATAAATTAAATGCATTTCATGTGGTGTTAAAAGAGTGCATAACTATTTCATGCTACTCAAATCATAACAGTATTTAAGTACTAGAAAATCGTTGGCCATGTTTGAAAGTTGTAATTGTTTAAAACTTTGGTGACGATTACTTCATTAGCTAAGTCAGTGTTTAGTATTTTATGGAGTTGTGCACTTAATTTATTTTTGTTTTTGTCTGAAAGTGGTATTTTTAAAATATTAAAGATTTGTTTATGTTAAATAAGAAAGGTTGAAGTTTTGTATATGACTGTTAAACAATTGGGTGTAGATTCGGAGCATAATTTAAAAAGAATTAATATGTATTGAAAACATATTATAAGCATATCCTTTTTCTAATTTTTTAAAGTAAATAGAGGTAATCTATTATTTTATAAAAATCTTGCTGTATCATAAGAACAAATCATCTTTAAATTGTTGACTTTTTCTCACATTGTGTTGCTTCAATGTTGCTGCAAATGGAAGACTAAAAATAGGATTTGGATAATTTCACAGAATATAGGTATAGATAGTTGTAATTATTAAAAATAATATAAATGTCATAAAAGATTCCTTGCATGTATTTTATTACCCATGCTTGTCATGTAAATGTGCACTAACATGTGCACATCATTTCATGCTCTTTGCTGTTGCCTGGCAATTATTTAGAGCATGACAGTGCATTTATTGTAAGTGCTATACAATCCATGTGTCATTGTAAAGTTTTATTTTGCTATTTACTAAGAAGAAAATCTTAGCATGTGGTTATACAATATATTAGAATTCTCAAATGGCATATTATCGTACTTTTATTCAAATTTATGTGTACATTTCTTTAAGATCTCTTATTATACTTGATGGTTATTTTTTGATCCTCTGTTATCCTGATTTCTGTGCTGAATATTAATTTAAATACAAACAAACTTGGTGATTTCAGTTTTAAAATTATTTGAAAATTCTAGAGAAAATCTAAGTTTAATGTAAGCTTTATGAGATTTTAAGACAGATTCTTATTTTGTATCAAGAGAGATAATTACATCTGCATGTTTTAAGATATGATTTATTTTAGAACTTAACAATTTTGTTGTAATTAAATCATTTTATTGATTATTTCTTTCATTTAACAAGTTTTTATGGTTGTTATCGTATCCACATAAAAAGTGGATATGAAAAATTACTTTAAATAAGCATTGGAATATTCTATTTCAAAATATGTTACAGTACATTGAAAGTTTACTACATGGTTTAGCTCTAATATTATTCGTTTGATTTTTCTTTGTGAATAAAATTTCATCTTTTCATTGCATGCAAATAATTTGAATGCTATAAACTTATTTTCATATTGTTTTAATCTACTCTAATCAAATTGTTGCATTTGGTTTATTGTGTTTTTGCATTTCTGGCAGTGTTTATTTATATGTTATGGGCTATGTTGTTTTAAATATAAATGTTTGTTGATCTTGATGTGTTCACAAATGTATTATTGCAAAGTTTTTAATGTATGAATGTTTTTAAACCCACCGCGTTGTGAACGAGAGAAATAATAAAACAAATTTGAGATTAATTTATTACTATTTAGAGAATTAGAGGTTGTAAATTTTTTATATTTTTTTAAATCAATTTTATTTATTTTGAAAATTATTGCTGCTATTTTGCTTTAAATCATTTTTAAAGAAAATATAATTTATTTTGTATATTGAAGGCTTACATCTTAAATTATTTAATTTATAAATGGTTAAACCACTGGATAAAATGTTACATGTTATCTATTCTCTAGGAGAAGTATATATGTATGTTTTTGGATATTCAATGACAATGGTGGTTATTTGATCTGTTAAAAAAAATGGTATCTCATTTTAAAAAAAAAACTGTGGTGTATTTAATTTCATATCAAATGTTTCATTTGAATACAGCACTACTGATGTAAATATTTTTCAGTTCCAAGATCTTTTAGTGCATGAAGTGTTGGCCTGAATTTACATATTTCCTTCATAAGTAGCTTAAAGTTCTTTTATATAGTTATTGTATTTAGCCAAACCACTGTGATGTACCATATCTAGTCAGAATAAAGTTCTATCAAAAACATCAAATCAATATTCTGATTCTGTGTTTTTATTTGACATTTATCACAACAGGATGAGGAAGAACAAAGAATACCAGTAAATGGCTTTAACTTATTTACACTCTAATAGTTATTGTTACAATTTTTATAGTGTAGTCTAATAGGTATGAGTTTAATTCTGAAAGATTTATGCCTATATGTTATGCATTGTCATTTTTACTATTATATTTCATTAATTTGATGAATAATTCAGAGGTATTTATTCTATTTAGAAGCTTTTTTAAATGTGCTTGTATTATATATTTTTAAATGTTAAGTGCTAAAAATTGTCCATTTAGTTTTATCCCTTTAAAAAAAATATTCTGCAAAAAATTATATACCTACATTTAGGTTTAGTTTAGCATAATGAATGATAGATTATACCATACATTAAAAAATTCTTGAACTAGTATGAGTAAAATAAAGTAATAGTTTATATACTTAAAACTATGCATATACATTTTGTGTGGCATAAATTAAAGTATCTGCTGATGGGGAAGTTTTTGTACTTTGAATGTGAATCTTTAGTATTAAATAAAACTGCAGTATATTTATTATTTCATGAAATACACTGCCATTTTAAAAAAACTAAAAGCCAATTAAAATTTTTGTTATGCAAAAGGCCATAGTAGCGGCTTTGAAAAACTTAATATATAAATTACGAGTCTTTTGATCACTTACAACAGTGGTCTTCAAACTTTTTTGACTCTTGGAACCCTTTTAAACTATAAGGTACTTTCGGGGTTCACATTCAACACACTTAGAAGTATATATTTCAAAAGAATTAAAGTAGTTCAACATATAAAATGTACTTCATGTAAAAAAAGTATTTATTAAAAATTTAAATATATATATATATGTGTGTATAACTTATATATACATATAAATAATATTAATTTGTGATCCAAGTGTGTCACCTTCTTCATATGTTATATATTTAATAAATGGAATATGTGCTTACAATTTTTTATTAAAACTGTTGAAATCTAGGGACTGTTTAAATTATCTGCTTTCACATTTCATTTATTTTAATATTTTGTTTTTGCTGTCACATAATTCACTTAAATAGATTGCTCTGAATAGCATTAAAATGTTCATAGCTATGCGAGAAATCTTATGTACTTTGCATGAATTTGCAACCTAAAATTTAGGAGCAGTTCTTGTGCTTAAATTTTAACGTCCAATCTGTTGATATGTTGACAACTTGTTCCCTCTTCATTATAGGGGTTTTTTCATAAATAAAAAAGGTGCATATTCCTTAAGAAAATATGTTTTGCAAAACATTGTACTAATGAGTATAAAATTATTTTTTAAACCCTGGTTATAGTAAACAGAAGAGAATTCACTATCTAGTACAGGGGTTGGCAACCTGTTAGCCATTGATTCAGCATGCCACACAGTAGAGCATTTTTAAAAATTCGATTCCTACTATAATGCATGCAGAGCTCAATAATAAAGGCATACACAGTTTTACTGTATATTAGTTTTGCATCATTTAAAATTATTTCTTATAAAAATAAACAACATAAAATATAACTATTTCTTCAATAGAAATTTTTAAAAAATTAAAATTGTATATGCATAATGTACTATTTAACTTATTTACTAAAATAAGAAATAGAAAACATATAATATATAAGTATTTTCTTTCATTATAGTTGAATAAAAATTTTAATGTGTGAATCTAGTGCTTACACCATTCTACTTTCATATCGCAAAATTAGAGATATAATTTCTAAGTTTCCATTTGACACGCGCGATTCGGGACATTCAGTTGTTAAACAATTTCTTTGTGGATTTAAAATATTTTCATATGTGGAAAGATTTTTTACTTAGAATCAAAAGTGGAAAGCAGAGTACATGCAATTTTTTCTCTTCAAACAATTAAATCTCTCCAGCAATGACATTCAATAATTTACAAACTAACTGTAAATTTATCTTTAGAGTTATCTTTCAGATTTTTTCGTAATTCCGTAAATGTCCATAGTTCTGAAGAGGTTTGCCATTACAAATCTATCCATCCATCCTCTCAAAAATTGACAAATTTGTATAGTGCAGATGAGTGCTACTAAAAATGGTACCGCGTGCCATAGGTTACCAACCCTTTATCTAGTGGGTAGTGCATGTATAAAAAAACGTTTTAATAGTTTATATTATGATAAAAGTTAAAAAAGTATTACAAAATGAAGTAATGCATGAATGACCTTTCAGATTTAATTACTGGAATGAGTTCTAGATACTTGTAGTTACACAAATCTCATAGAGAACATAGATTCATTTTACTTATACATTTATAATTTTCCTTCCGATTTTTTTTTTGTGACTCGTGAAATCCCAGTATTCCGTGGAACAAGTTTGATGACCACTGACTTAACCAATTACTGGTTAGGTATAATGAGAACTACACTGCTGGTCACCGTAAATGCAACACCAAGAAAGACGAGATAGCACAACGAAATTTATTTTATAGATAACATGTTGACCAAGTATCAAATGATTAAATTTATAGACTTCTGTGAAGTGTGGTTCATGCCAGAATCAGTAGCCAGAGTAGCCTCAATTGTTGGAGATCACCGTTGCCGCACGCCTCGGCATTGATTCAAAGAGAATTTGGATGTGTTCTTGGGGTACAGCAGACCAAGCAGCTTCCACACGTTGTCAAAGTTGATCTGGTGTGGCAGCTGTGGTGTAATTTGGGTCAATCGTTGAGCAACCATGGACCCCAGGCTTTCTATCGGCGAAAGACCCGGAGAGCGAGCCGGCGAGGGAAGCAATTCAATCTGGTGATTGACGAAGAACCTTTGGACAATGCGTGCCACGTGTGGTCGCGCATTATCCTGTTGGAAAATGGCTGTGGCCAAGACCTGAAGGTAAGGAAGGACAACTGGCTCCAACACCTCGGAGATGTACCGCTGGCTGTTTAAAATACAGGCAATGCGTACTAGAGGAGTGCGAGAGTGATATCCAATACCACCCCATACCATAATACCCGGTCCAGGACCAGTGTGGCGGTGCATAACGCAGCTGTTCAGCATCCTCTCTCCACGGTGTCTCCAGACTCGAATCCGACCATCGTGGTGTTGCAGACAGATGCGTTAGTAAAAACAACTTCATTCCATTCTGCCGCCCAAATCCTTCTTTCATCGCACCATTGGTGGCGGAGACGTCTGTGGTTCTGCGTCAAGGGTAGACCAAGCAATGGACGTCTTGCAAACAGACCACTCTGCTGTAAACGGCGTCGAATGGTACGCGCAGACACTGAATGTTGCGTTACAGATTCAATGTGCTGTGCTATGGTTCGTGATGTGGCTGAGCGATCCGTCACTGCCATGCGCACAATTTGTCTGTCCTCACGTGAAGTGGTGCACTGAGGTGGATGTGATCGACCACGTCGGTCCGTCGTACCTCCTGCATCCAACGGTCACATATCTGCATTGCAGTTGTTTGGTTTCGTCCAACACGACTTTCGATTTTCCTGAAAGATAATCCACAATTTCGGTAGGCCATTATCCTTCCTCTGTCGATCTCGGATACTTGATCAAAAGATGATCGCTGTTTTCTACGAGACATAACTGATCGTTTTTTTTTGTTGAAAAAACCACAAGAAAAACACAATTGTCGAAATCTCCAAGCCTTAAATAGCGCTTTGAGGTGGTGCCACATGCGTGTGTGATGTGTGTCTGCGCTGAAATTTCAATCATTTGCATATCTCACCTCCGCTAATGCTTTTTGTAAATTTCATGTTATTTGCGTGCTTCCTTCAGGGTGTTGCATTTACGGTGGCCTGAATATTTTAAACTTAACTGGGATTTGCAGAATACAAGGTCACAGTCATTTTCAGAATGAGGTACCTTTGGCGCCCTTAAATATGCTATTTTTTGCCTACACATTTTCTTGCCCTTGAAGATCACTGATACGGCGGTAGCTACACCCTTGCTTATATATCATAATTTCGTATCTTATTTGGAGTCTTTTTATCCCATTTTTTCTTTAAATAATTTTTTCAATGCAATTTTGTTTCCTGTTAGCCACACACTATGTTTGATATGTTAGATATAATTTAATATAAGATTATATATATTTTAGATATAATTTGTATAAATGCTATATCAAAAACTGTACTTCTGTTTAGGTCAGTGCTTTTCAAACTTTCAATATTTGCGACCCTCTATTCAACCATAATTTTCATCACGCCCCCTCCATACAATAATAAAGTATTGAATTCCATTATACAATACTTTAATGCTAAAGCTAGAATATGACTTACACTTAAGTGCAACCGGCGTATATAAACGTCTCACTCAGCCAAAGCTTTATTTGCCTGTACTTATATATACGTTTTTCCGAAGTACGATCTTTTCTGTGCACTGCTTTCCATAAAATTATTCTGAAGGCTATGGAATGCAATAAAAGGACCTTGCCAGTGTGTCCGATGGCATCGGAAGCGAATTGCGCAACTTTTAATTTTCGGTTAAGGGATTAATTACAAACCAAACAAAAATTATCAAGATAAGTGTTAATTTTGTGTATATAATTTTATATATGACAAGACCATGGGATCACACTGGTAATTATTAAACTTGTTCTTAACTTAGTATTGTTAAGTTAATTATCAAATACATTGTGTATTGATATGCATTTATTTTATTTTTTATATGTCAGAATGTGTTTTGCTTACTTTTAGTAAATTAGTATGTTTTTAAATAATCTTTTATTTTAGACTTTTCTATATGTTCGCTCCCCACATTTGAGAAACGCTGATTTAGCTTGCAATTGATCTAACAATACTTTTTGCATTATAAACATTTTCAGAAATTACATGGTTATGGAAATGTTTTACATTTTTTCAAAAATGCACTAATAAAAACAATTGATTCTCAGATTTCTACCAAAACCTAGGTACAATTTTTGCTGAACTGATTGAATCTCACCACCCAAAAGTGGCTACGGTAACCTAATGGCCATGATCATGGACTCATGGCTGGTGAGTCATGAGGGCCCAAGTGCCACAGAAAACTCAAGATGTAGAAGGGCTGATACATCTTAAGTCCTCCCGTTGACGTGGTAAATTCAGATATGGAGGGCAGGCTAAGATGTCGTTCTCGTCACTTGACAATGGTTCGAAATTAAATGTCCGTCACCAATAGCCCTCGTGTTGCTTTATAGCGCTTATTAAAACACTTACCCCCACCGATGAAAAGAGTGGAGGGAAAATTCAATTCACAGAGTGTCTTTCCTAAAGGGTCTTATATATTGTAATTTAACAATACGTGAAGTATTTTCATTCATGTTGTTTTGTATTACTTTCGAATAGTAAGTTATTTTCTAGAACAATTTATTTGAAAAATAATTAATATGATTTATTTTTTAACAGATTATTTTTTTAGTATCCAGAAGGAAAGTACACTGTGTTACCATGGTGAGCCTAATGGCGGAGACAATGGACAATGACCTTGTATTTCAGGATACACTAGTCGGCATTGGTGCATGACACGTTTTAGTAGATCTGGTCCAAATTTGATCGCCGTTCTGTCTATTAAGTTTTCTTTCTTTAGGCAACTGAAACCGCCGAATTCACAGATGCGATAGTGATGCAATAACGCCACGGTGTCAGGCACGCTGATTGCTCTGCTACCTGTAAAAGACAACAACAAAAAAGAATGTTAACGTTTTGTTCAGAAATATTTTTCTTCAAAATTTATCATTGATCGTTCTTACATTTTATACGCGTATCCATTTCTACCCTGGAAGATTGTGGTGTGAACTATTTGGTATTGATTAAAAAATAAATCGGTTTAATTACCTAGTCATGTCCTAAGTTCTGATACAAAAATTTAAGATCGTGTCTGCTGTGACTCAAACACAGCAGACGATTTTCAATTTCGTCGTCAGAGATAGTCTACAATATTTTCAAATAATTGAAGTTTCTTTCAGGTATGTTGTTCTGAATCAGTCAGAGATTTAACACTGAACAGAAGCATGCAGCATATATTTCTCTGCATCAGAAAAACATGAGACCTTCCGCGTGTTTTTTAAGGTATCTGACTACCCTAAAATTGTCAATTTTACCAAAAATTGACAATTTTTTTTTTTTGATTTTATTTTATAAACCATCTTATTTGCTTTATAAAAATATCAAGTTAGTTATTTTTCGTTCGCTAGAACAAAAACTACACGTGGTTTAGTAAAAGCAGATGCCATTACTCTTTAGGCAAGATATCATACACTAAAATGCCTTTTACTCGAAATGTTTGTTTTTTTTTTTTTTTGAAAATACTCAAAAACGGGGACAGCGATTGCTCAAAAAGTTTTCAAAATGATTAACTGAAATTTTTTGTGTATGTCTGTATAATAGTAGAAGTGTTTTAACTTTCACATTTATCAATTACTGTTTTATTACAAAATTTACAGTCCCTTATGAGAATATAATCACCATTTTTTTACGCAATTTCATATAATAACAAAGATTAAGTGCTCTAGTTTTTGTAAAAATTAAAATATCTCTTATCCTGAAGGTCATTTCAAAAATGAATAATAAATAGCAACACATCAGAATTGAAAAGCTTAACATTTCTTCATAAATTTTGGTACAGAATGGGTCCCGTTTATGTTATTTTTTGTAAATTTTTACCCATTTTTTCACATATTAGTAATAATAATTTCTTTTTATCTTCTTAATTTTAGCATGTTTTTTTTATAAAATGTACTAAACAAATCTAAAAACAACGAAAAATTACCATGTCTCCATTTTTTTTTAAAAAAAGTTGTCGCAAGTAGTCAGATGCCTTAAGTAACTTAGACATCAAAACTCTATTCGTTTATCGAACCAATAAGAGATTTTCTGATACCAACAGGATTCCAGACAGTACTAGATACGGTCATTCGTGCTCAGTGAAAACAACAGCTCTCGTCGAAGTGGTCTGGAAGTGAACTCGTCAAAATCTTTGTCGAAGGAAGACATTTCTTGTACAACAGATGAATGTTTCAAAAAAAAAATCTATCGCATAGGAAACATAGACCTTAGGCTAGAGGTTATTGAAGAACAACTGGCAATTTTCTTACAAATGAATTAAAACGCCAAAGATACCTAAAAGCAAAAGTATTGTTGCTGCGGTACGCTCATAATTGCCACAGAAGAATTCTGCTTACCGACGAAAAAGTTTCTGACGTTGAGGAATTTTTCAACCACCACAAATGCCTGTGTATACTCAAAGAGTGTACCAGAAACTAAAAAGAAAGAAAAAAAATGTGCATAGAGGTCATCATCCGGCTTCCGTAGTGGCTTGGTGTGGTGTCCTTTCAAGGCAAATCAGTGTCCTTTCAAGGCTTTTATCAGAAAAGAGAGAAAACCACGGCAAAAGTTTATCAAAACACCAGAGACAATAGTAAAGTCCCTGAACGTAAACCTGTTCAATAGAAACGTTTGAAATTTTCAACAGGACTTTGCTCCTTCTCCATAAGGTGAAGATGACCCATTGGTGATTGAAAGAGAATATACCCCAGACTTAACAAATCACAAAGATTGGCCTTCCAGCTGCAACTATCTTGGTTAAAATCCACTCGAATGTAAATTTTGATCAGCATTGGAGGCAAGAGTGTGACAAAAATGGCATCTCAATTTAAACAGCCTTAAACGTTCTTTAAGAAAGGCAGCGATAGAAACTCCTGCCTTGAACAGGCTTAAAGGCCGTCAAAAGGTGATCATTTTGAATGACAGGTGCATTATGTTAAATTTAAAGGTAAAATTTGGCTTTAAAAAGATTTAGATTTAAATTTGCTTACAATGTTTTTTTTATTTTAACTTCTTTATAATTGTATCAGAACTTATGTACGTTCTTTCCAAATATTTTTTTTATATCATATTTTCAGTTTTTTACTTATTATTAGTTTCGCTCAATTTTGATAATTCAGAGGTATAGTGGATCATATTATTGAAATACTGCAGAAAAAGTTCCACTAGTAATATTTTTTTCAATCCTGATTACATATATATACACACATTCACCCTTAAAATTAAGAATTTTTTTAAATATATACTGCTCAAGAGGAAAGCACATAGATTTAAGGAAATTACGCAAATATTTCTCCTCATAACTAACATAAAACAAAACATCCATAATTTAAAGAGCAGAAGAAAACTCCATATGCAAATCATTGTTCATGACTTCAAAAGCCAGAAAAAGGTTATAAGTGGATAAATCACGATTTCGCTGAAGCTATTATTTTTCGTTACCTCCGTGATGAAATTCAACCATTCGGCTGTTGATTTGAGAAATGGTGACTGGTTAATTTTACTACGACGTGATCTGTTGGAATCCATGACTTGGTGTATTATGGGAAGAAAATTGGATGTTATAGTTTTTTAAAAATTTATCGAGTAACATATTTTTTTCGATAAAATTTTGAATTAAAAAGAAAAATATATATTATGTAACTTTGCAAACAACAAAAATTACTTAAACATCATTTTTATGAAAGTATGTTTTTTTTTTCTTTTTGGAGATAAAAAAGAAAGAATCTCTCTGGTATGAAAATTTTAAGGGAGAAATTTCCTTTATATTCCTATCATCGTCATCCTAATGGGCGAGTATTTTACATTTTTAATGACCACCATCAATAACGAATTGTGAAATCCTAATTTATGTCTCACTCAAAATACACGCTTTGCAATAATTCAAATATTTAAAACTGAATAATTTTAATCGACTAACTACTACACCTAAAATTTTGCCACAAGGCACACAAATAAAGAAAATGCGATAAAATGGAAAAGTATAAGCGATATAATGGAAAGTATAATATCTGAGTCAATACATTATTCAAGAAGTGGTTGTTGGAAAATTGTATCACACTTTAAATTCAGGTTTAAATTTTTTTCATATCACAAAGTATTGCAATATAATTTCGACTTGCTTTCAACCAATTTTGATTATTGTACTCTTATTTGAATATAATAGAGTGATTTTGAAAGAAGTGAAGGAGGCTTCATTCTAGGTACCTTCCGTTCTGAAAGCACACACCCTACCCCTAGGCCAAAATGATCACTTCAGTCCAGAGGCAGTTAGTGTCTTATATAGAATCCCCCGCCACACACTCCCCTACCAGTGAGTCGGTAAGGTGAAATTGAATGAACAATATCGTTGTTATGGCGAGCGTGTGAGCTGTTGCGTCACTAGTTGTGACGGCTTTGCTGGTTGCGTCATGCGTACGAGACGGCTTGAATGTTGCTTTATGTGTGAGACGACTTGATGATTGCGTCATTTGTGAGGCGGTTTTGTTGAATGCGTCACATGTGAGACAGCTATAGTTGCATTTGCGGTGGACAGATGGCGCCACGATTGGTGCGTAAGGGTTGTGGTAGCTCGAAGTTCCCCTGTGTCACCAATGAAGGAGATTCGTTCTCAGTACCTTCTGTTCAGAAAGCACACACCCTACCCCTAGGCCAAAATGATCACTCCAGCTTAGAAGCAGTTAGTGTCTTATATAGAATCTACTGCCACAGAAGTAACAAATAAGGAAGGTTTTTATCTGATGGCATCTATTCTCCAACTTTTGAATATCTGTGTGTTTTGGTAAGCCCGCACTCATATAACTATAAATAAATATTACCCTATTTTTGATATTAAAACGAAAAAATATTCAGATAATAATGCCTTTATACAGGATAATTCACAAAGAAGTATACAATTTGTATGCAAGAACAAAGTAAAATATTATGTGTTCCCTGCAACAGAATTATATGGTATTATTTTAAGTTTTGTTAGAGACACAATCACAAATGTTCTGTGTGTGAACCCTTATTCAGAAGAGACACATCGAGCTCATAATCCATTTCCACTTAAACGCGTGTTAAAGTAATGTATATACTTAAGGTTTCAAATCAAGTCCATCGATAGCGTCTTGATAGGCTGTTTCAGCTGCTCTAAATCAATAGAAGGGAGGAGGGGAGAAACCCTTGTCCCTTATATACCCCACAGGAAGAAATCAGAAGGTGTTACGTCAGGATTTCTGGATGTCCATTGGGTGAGTGGTAAGTTGTAGTCCGCGACACATCCAATCCATCATTGAGGGAGATGTTCATCGAGGTAATCTCGCGCGTAAGTCGACCAGTGTCAGGTGCACCAACCAGTTGGAGAATGCAATTGTCAATGTTGTCCTGCAGTATCCAACCAAAGAGTAAACATATCCAAAAAATTGACAGTTTGTTCGTAAAAAAAGAAGGGGCCAAACACTGTCCTTCTGGATACTGCACGAAACTCATTTATCTTAAGAGAATCTCGCTCGTGCTGCACAGTACCTACTGCCTGCGACACTAACGTCTGGAACGAGAAAGAAATTTTAAGAGTACATATACCTTAGTAGGGAGAACGAGCATATTGAAAAGTCGAAACCAGAAGATTATTTAAAAAAATGTTTATGTATTGAAAATAAACAAACAAAATACAATCTGACAAAATGAAAAATAAAAAAATATCATTTACACTGGTATAATACACTAAAAATGTATCAGTACTGCACAATGTATTTTATAATTAATTTAACAATACTAAGTTAAGAACAAACTTAATAATTGCCAGTGACCCCACGGGATTGTCATATATAAAATTATATGCAAAAATTAACACTTATCTTGCTAATTTGTATGGTTTATAATTAATCCCTTAACTGCCGATTAAAAGTTACGCGATTCGCTCCCCAATGCCACCGCTTTGCACGTATGCACGCATATGTAGTGTATTGGGGTGAAAAGGGGAAGGGGAGAAGAGGAATAAATAAGCAAATCCTCTGACAACAGTAAATCTTTCTCAAACACATTGTCAGGCTCATTTTATTGCATTCCAAAGCCTTCGGAGAAGTTTTAAGGATAGCAATGAACAGGATAGGTCGCGTTTTGGAAAAGCGTATATGTACGTCTCGGGGCAATTTACTCACTGTTTGAGCTAGACTTTTATATACGCCTGGAGAAACTTGAGAGGTGAAAGTTGTATTGTAGCTCTAACGTCAAAGTATCCTATTATCGCATTCAATTCATTGTTATTGTATAGAACGGGGAGCGATGAAAATTAGGATTGAATATTGGGTCGCAGTATTGAAAATTTCAGAAGCACTGCCTTACAGTTCACTGAAATGCTGCATGTTTTGACTATTACTGTTTTAAAGCATCAGTAAAGTGTAAATCTCTTTATGAATGACACTGTATTTGATTCTTTAGAATGCATTTCATTGCATCCCAACAAATACAATGGCCAAGAACTTGTTATGGTAAATAATAGTTCCATAGGATTCACCTTTTGTTGCATCATGATCCTTGTAGTAACAAAATTTAATTTTTTAAAAATTTCCCGTAAATGCATACACAGATTCCATTAATGTGTTTGTTCATTCTGTATCATTTCGTAGCAAAATGAATCCAGTTGCAGTCATCCAATAGAGGTATTTTTAGGTAACTGTACGTTAATATGTCAGTTGAAGATTAACCTTTTAGAAGATAGGTATCACCATATATAAGGCAGGAAATTATTTTAAATGCAATAACAAACTAAAGAGCCTGCCAGGTATCTCCAGAACACATTCTTGACTGCCTGGGGCTTACAAAACAAGAGATCTATATGAAGACCCTCTAATGGTGTTGAACTTTTTGAGAGTGGATGAGATTATCGACTTAGTCTAGCTTAGCTAGACATGGAGATGAGCAACAACAACAACATAAACTAAAGAAAAGTTTGCCCATGAAGACAGGCTCCATTCTCATGGATGTTCACTATTATGGAGTGGCGAAGTTCCCTCTACAAGCGGCTAATTGCAGTTATGGTCCAGAAAATATACATATTCTTGTATCGAATGTAAACCGTATTTGTGCGTTGGTGGAAAACCCGGCAGTTTTTTTATCATTTTAATCGTCAAGATGTGTAACAGGTTCTCTCTACGTACTTTTACTAATCCTCTCGGGAAATATTTCTAACAAAATTTTTAATTTGAGAACCTTTTTCTAAAAAGGAACCATTATTTATGTAAAGCAGAACTACTATTTAAAATTAAGTGAATTGAGTTCACGAGGGGAAAAAATAGAAGATTGAAGTTGGATGAGTTGTCAGGTTCAAGTAGAGTTTATATTTGAAATGTTATCCGGAAAAAAGAATTAAAATGCTTGTAGTACGGGTTCAAGAAGTCAAGAGGAGTAACTGCATTTAATAAGTATTTTTTCATTACAAACAAATATTTACAGTAGACTAAAACTGATTTACTCTCCATCAGCTTCTTTAAAAGTTGATAGTAATTGAAAGATTACGAAATAAAAGGGGAGTTTTTTTAGTAATGGCTCTTCATTCCATCATCCCTCACACCAGCGTGAAGAGTGGTTCGCTACAGATGTTTAAAAAATAATCATAAATATATGTTTATGCAAGCCATGTATATGTTACCGTTAAAGTGTGAAATCCGTTATTTCATAGAATAACTAGATATTTCATGAAATAACTAGACAAGTCAGTTAAAGCATATAAAATTATTGAATTCTGTGATTTAACTAGGTATTCTATAGAATAACGATTACTTCAGCGTTAAAGTATGAAATACGGCACTCGAAAGTTTTTTGAACCAGTTCTAGCTGCTTTAGAAAGAGAATTTATCCGATTAGGAACTAGAGATGGCCCAATAAAACAATTGTACTCTAGATATCTGTTCAGTATATGTCAGTGAGAATTAATTTTCATTGAAGAAGTTCCAGATATTGACACTACGCTTCTATCTGTTGAAAGTTAAGGTACTAGACAAGGATTTAGAAAGTGCTCGTTTAAAAGAATGTGTAATAGTAGAAAGTGCGCTTGTTTAAAAATAATAAGCAGTGCAATCCAAAGTGCCATCACAGTGCTTTAATAAATAATGAAAATTAAAATATAAAGGCATCTCATAAAATATAAATTAATATTCTCTTGCATTTTTGTTTTAAAAAGTTTACACAATGTTTTGATGAAACATCAGTTTTTCTTCCCAGCATGTATTGTTGTTGATAATATTTAAATCTAATCTTTTTTGTAACGTATTCTTTTTCCCCTTTCTGTTTAATTAATGTTATCAATATGAGCAATATATATATATAAATTATATTATCTGCTTTATCTAATTATTTATCAATTATTCATCCGCAAAAGGAATAAAATGTACTTTTCGAGAGTTTTTAGCTATTTATGATCAATTAATTTATAAAATATCTTTGAAATTGTTTATTTTTCACTTTAACGTTCTATCCTTAGCTATTTCATAGATTACCTAGTTATTTCATAGAATAACTAGGTAAAGTATGGAATTTTTCATCTATTATATACTTAAAATGGCTTGTCTAGTTATTTCATGAAATATCTAGTTCTATGAAATAACTGAATTATACACTTTAACGGTTATATCTATATACATTATTGATATTATTTGTTATTTTAAATGAAAAAACATTTCCACTTAGATTATTCGTATACAACAAAAGGTTTAACATTATGTTCACGAATTCAAATTGACTACTGTATAGGGTCCCAAGAGAAATTGTGTAAAGTTATGACACTTTGTTATCAAATACAATTACTTAAGTGCCTTCATAATCATAATGTGCAAAACCGGAATATGTTACTGAATAAATAAAATGGGGTCAATTAAGGTTTCTGACTAACCAAAAATTGTGAATTTTGCCAAAAATTGACGAATCGTTTTTACGAATTTATTTTATAGGCCATCTTATTAGCTTTATAAAAATATCAAGTTTATTATATTCCGTTCTCTAGAACAAAAACTACAAGTGTTTTAGTAAAAGCAGATGCTATTACTTTAAGCAAGATGTCATACATTAAAACACATTTTACTCGAAATGTGTTTGTTTGAAACTGCTCAAACGGAGACCACGATTGCTAAGAAAGTTTTGAAAATAATTAATTGAAATTTTTGTGCATGTTCTGTATAATAGTAGAAGTGTTTTGCCTATCAGATTTAACAATCATTGTTTTATTATAAAAGTTGCAGTCCCTTATGTAAATATAATCTTTGATTTTTGAGCAAT
>BMAO01031010.1:0-19474 GCA_019973975.1 Trichonephila clavata
AAAAAAAATGAGTATGACTTGGTGATCGAACAGATGGACGAGATTAGTGTTGTTGGGTTTTGCTTATTTGTGGGGTGTAGGTAATTTTTAATTTTGAGTTTATTTTAGTGTGAGTTGTGTTCTTAACCTACGTTTCTCTTCAATTTTTAAATGTCCTTGTAATTTTATGTGCTTAATTTTTTATTTACATTAAAAGTACTGGTAAAAGTTTAGTTTTATATTAGCTTTATTTATTAAGACTTACAGGAAGTGAAATTTTATAATGATGGTCATATATTACAAGATCTCGAAAAAAAGTATATTTCAGTCCAAAGACCTTTTTAAAAATATTACTTTTTCATTTAAATTAGCTCATTCAAAAGTTTAAAAAAAAAAAATCTTTTGAGTAAAATACTAGTTCTTTGTTTTATGTGTTGAACAATGTCTTCTTTTTACCAGCGACTCTTTTCGGGGTCATGACCCCTTTTTAGTACCAAATTTTTATGCGATCCTATAAACATTGTGCAAAGTTTACATACGTTTGAATACTTCTATAATATACCAGAGTATCCGGGCTTTAAGTATCCTAAAGTTATGGCTTATTCTTACGGAACTACCCATCAGAATGTAATAAACTGTTCATCCATGGATTGGAAATCCCTCCAAGATTTTTTTGGATCTTGTCCGATCGCCGCACGTGGCGTATTATTCTGCAATCGCGGACGATAAACTTGTTACACTGACTTCATTGGTAAAGATGTGGACGCCACAGCAAAAGGTGCAGTGCGCTCTTTGGTTAACGGAATTTAAATCAGTCACACCTGCACAGCTACATGTTCGAACAGAATGGAATGTCGATCCTCCGACATCGAAATCTATCCACCAATGGGAAAGAACTTAAAAGGAGTCTGGAACTTTGGTATCTCAAACTGGCAAGTATCCTTAAGTTTTCGTAAAAAAAGAGACACTGTTGATCGTGTGCGTAATTCATTTTCTAGGAGTCCTGATAAGTATTAGGCAAGCCAGTAACAACATTCCATTCTATTCGAACACGTCACTGTACACGCTTGACTGATATAATTTCCGTTAACCAAAGTATACACACTGTATCTTTTGCTATGGCGCCACATCTTTAGTTATGAAATCAGTGTAACAAATTTATCATGTCTGCGATTGCCGAATAATGTGCGGCCGATCGGACTAGACCCAAAAAATCTCAGAGGGGTTTCCAATCCACGGATGAATTTTTTATTACATTATGAAGGGTAGTTCCGTAATAATAAACTACAACTTTCGGATACTTTAAGCCTGGACACCTTGTATTATTTGTATGAACTGAATTGAACTCAGTTGCGCAACAGCCCATGAGGGCTAAGGCCTGCTGTACCTATCTCAGCTTTCGTGACCTTAGGCGCTGGGGTGCATGTGCAGATGTTTCGTTCAAGTGGTCAGTGTGACGCAGAACCCAGTTCCCAAGCAAGCTTGGTACTCATTTTATCGACCCACTGAAGGGATGAAAGGCTGAGTCAACCTTGCCCATCCCAGGATTTGAGCCCTGGACCTGTGGTGTGGAAGCGCGATATGCTACCACTCAGCCACTGGGCTTCCATTATTTGTATAAAGTATACTTATATACATACATAATAAACGTTGCATATTATGTTTTATTTGTTGTATATACCCAACTGTTTTTTACACGATTTTGAAATAACACGGTTCGCGAATTTAGCAAATCGTGTTTTTTTTTTTTACACGGACTTTCAGTTTTAGCACGAATTTTTTTAAAAAAAATTGGGGACACCTGGCCTTTGAATGAGGATGATTTACTCGAATTTTTGACAGTTAATGATAATAAAGAAGTCAATAATGACAAAGTCGAGGGTGAAGTTCAGCTATTAACAGCTATTTTATTTCGTGAGGGCTTGAAATTTGATGCAAGTATGTCACCGTAATCAAAATTTTATGTATCAAGAATTATATAAGTAACTTGAAAACCCGTAATAAACGACCACTATATACTAACAGACTGGGATTGGGATTATTCATGAAAGGAAATGGAAATTACCCCATAACGGGTAAATAAATGCATAAAACTTATTTTTTGTGAATTGAGTTTGGTGGAGTTTAATATATAGTTTTAAAATAAAATCCAAATTGCGAGTTTTCACATATTTTGATTAATTTTTTACATTTTAAATGTCTTTGGATCTAATAGCATTATTCCCCTCCTCCCCCTCCCATTGAACCACATGCTGGGGCCCGCGCGAAATAGTTGTCATATGTAGGTGGCCCGGAGGGAAAAAAGGTTGAGTACCCCTGTGATAGACTGACCTTGAACCCCTAATGACCCCGTTTCAACTGGTCAGCGATATCCGTTCCTCTATCAATCTTCATTCCATATTTATTCATGTCTTTGTAACGGTGCCTTACCCCTACCGCATAACATTTTTTCTCCCTTCTTATCACCTGACTTAGGAATTTCCAGTAATCAGTCGCAGGTGTGCACTCCTGCCACATGGAAGGGAAAAAAATAACCGGAAGCCTAAACGAGATACGTTCTATCTACTGGAAAAGCTGTAAAGCACCCAAAAACTCATCCCTCCCTAGAAATTGCAAATCGATAAAAATCGACCTCACCAGCTGGCTGCTCTCATCCCCTATCTGTGTAGTGGCAGCTGCACCCCTATCCCCACCCCTCACCTAGCCCCTGAAACTATTATTGCATTTTCGACAGACTTGCACGGCGGAAATGAACGCTTAAAAGGCCAATATCCGATTCGCAATCAACCCCTCCACACACCTCCCTTTGTCAGCCCCTCTCAACGCACCCCTTTCTAAAAATCCCGCCCTCTGAATTGACTTTGTTGAGGGATTTTGACACGTGTGGGATGAGTGGAGTAAAAACTGTGCGTCTGCGCATGCTCATTGGATTCAGTTATAACTGAATGGGAAAAATATGCGTTATGATTATTAAATATTTATTACTCAAAAAATAGTTTCTTTAGCATTATATTAATACATTTTGTATTGATTGGAAAAATCGTGCACATTAACGAAAATAATATTTGAAGACGAAAATAATATTTGATTAAGAAATGTCAAATATTTAAGTTTATCTGAAAATATTCTCGTATATTTATTATTTCTTTAAATAAAATTTAAAGTTTTTTATACATTCTTTGTTGAAAAAAAAATGTAAATAAATTTGTATTCTTTTTCCTTGTAGACAAGCTCTAAACATTAGACAATTTTCTAGCGTTTATTTTTATTAATGCAGTTAAAATAAATTCAAAATTTTAACAGTCGAAGAAAAATTTGATTCTTTTAGAATCTGATTCCAAAATATCGTCGTTAAAATTGCATTAAATCGATTAGAAACTTCGTTTTAAATAAATTTAATAACATAAAAAATTTTCTATATTAAAAATCAAGCATTGTGAAAAGTTGAATTATTATTATAAAAAGTGGCATGGCAAAAAAAAAAAAAAAAATTTTTATTTAATTTATCATCAAAATAATTTTCTCCCTCTTCTTTTGCATTTTTTTTTTTCTAAATAAAAGCGTATTTGTTTCTGAAAATTCTTAATTTTTTTTGCAAACGGCAGAAGTTTATTTTGTGGTTTCTTACATTCCTGAGAAATATCACGAGTGAAAATTATTTTTTGCTCTCTGCTCCACAGTTTATTGTTATTTTGCAAAAAAAAAATGTTTTTAAATGAGATTTTAACATTGAAATCGATACATTGTATTCACCTTAATTGCTGCATGTTTTATTAATTTCCAATTAATAACTACTAATAATGCAAGGCTAACGTGTTTTCTTCATCTTGGAAGATTTCTTTTCAATTTAGTTATCCTTGAAAGTAATATCTTTTCTATAATTAGGTGCTGCTATTATCGTTTTGAAACTTCATTTTTATATTTCAGATATTAATTCACAAGTAATAATAATTTTCATTATTTTTACGTATGAGTTTATTTGATTAAAAAGTTGAGCACTACAAAAATCATTCAAAAGTTTTCTGGATCGATATTTATTTAATTTAAATGTATATTCCATAGTAATGCTTCCAATCTCGTGCGCATGCGCTGGCATCCATCTTTTCCTCTACAAAATCTCTCGTGTTTTAACCGTGGGAGAAACAGCACAATTTCAGTTTAAACCATCACGAATTCTAATCGAAACTTGGAAATGTAAACATTAACGTTTGTCCCCCCCCCCCTTTCCAAAGTGCTGTAAGCGGTCGCAGTTACATTTCGGATTGCAGAAATCGTAGAAGTACGTAAACATTATGACGGCATAGAAGCACATGCGAAAACTGTCATATGTAATTAAATTGTTTCTGAAATTTGTTCGCTTTCACGGTTACAGTGAATATGGAAGCAGTTATAATAAAAGGTCGTCATGTCAGTGGAATGATGTTATTAAGAGTCGAATAACGATTAAAAGTTGTGCTTAAAAATTATAGGTTTTGCGTTTTATTTGATGAGAAGAGTTATTGGAGTTCTGTAATTATTTTAAAGTATAATGGAGGTCATATGAATTGGGAGCTTTTAAATATGAAAGATTCATTATTGTTGCCATTGATAATTAGAAGTAATGTTTCGTTGAAAATAGTAGTTCGGAAGTGAAGATGGGTTTTGGAAATTTAAGTTCCCTGGATTTTGAAATATTTGAATAGTGATACCGAAAAAAAGAATCAGTGGATCTATATATACCAAACTAAAAAAAATAAAAAAACATTAGTATTGACTTTTTGCTTTTTAAAATTCCCATATCATCAGAAATAGAAGTTTCAGTTATTAAATATACCAGACGAAATTGTTTTTATGACGATTTTTATAAATGAGTAATTATTCGATTTTGTGGTAATTTCATTCGAAATTCAATTGAATAATTGATTTGCATTGCAAATGTGGTTTTTACTTTGCTTTTTTTAGATGCTAACTTTTGTGCTAAAATTAACGGCTTTTAAATATTAGAAATACGCCGGCTGTGTGGCATAGTTGGCTAAGAGCTTGTCTTGTACGTCCAAGTTTGCGGGGTCGACCCCGGCCCAAGTTGGTGGATTTTCATTATGCAAAAAAATTCTCAGCGTCCATGTCGTATGATTATGCGGCATGTTAAAGATCCGTAGAGTACTTGTTTGGCTTAGGTGCTCTCGGTGAAATTAAATTCCAAATACAATTTCGCAACTTCAGAGCTCAGATGCATGAATGGGGCATCATATTGTGGCGATTGGTATGGGCCTTCGCGTTTAAATCATTGTAGCAATTGGTATCCCACAGTAGCGCATACAGGAATTCTTCAGGGGGGGGTCCAAGGTTGAAATGGTACTGTTCTACAGTCAATACGCAGCCCAACATATTCTTTTAATTTTGTCGAATTAAATCGAATGTAATTTTTTCGGGAACAAAAAACAATAAAGAATAAATTAATAATTAGCATTAATTAACAAAATTAATTATTAAAAGCAAATAATTAATTTTTACGTACTATATACATAGAATTATAATCAATAGAAAAAAAATCAAGGGCTTTGGGGGGGGGGGCCGGACCCCCAGGACTCTCTCCTTGTGTGCGCCACTGTTAAAGTGGTGCCACACTAAAAAGTGATACTAGCTACCAGAAAATGTATTAGGACTTCAATGGTAATTACAAATTCGCAGTCCCATTTGAAGGGGGGGGGAGTTTCATTACATTCGATTTTTTTCCTGCTAATATATTAATAGTATATGTAATGAAATTTAGTTTAATGCATATTTAACTAGGAAAATATCGTTCGAAATTAAAATTTCTCTTGTCTTTTCGTAAGAAATTTTTATAGTTTTCGAATTTAAAAATTAATATTCTGTGTTACTTATAAGCATTTTGTTTTAATTTTCACGTAAAATATTTTTAACTTGCTTGTGAACTTAAAAGAAAAAGTTACTCATTCATTTGTTTCTCAGTTTTTAATGAGGCTATTTCTAAGTCAAATTCATGCTTCGAAAGCTATTAAGTTTTCAAATAGAAAGGCATGTTAAACTTCGACATCAATAGCTGGAACTGAACGTTAAAGTAGAAAATAATAGTAATTATATCAGTTTTACATAATAATGTTGCTGCATAATAAAGAAGTAAATTACGAAAAAAAAATAAATTTTTGTTTTTGTTTGATTAGAATCTTTAAGTTTCGGATTTAAAGTTCTGTCAATCTCTTAGGGATTAATTCATATTTCTTAACCATAAAGAAAAAGTGTAATTGTGTAGAATAATTCTTTTTAGAAAGCAGAGTAGCGGAACTATCACTTTCGGAAAAACTTATTAACTTGTCAAAATTCTCTTGAAGCAGATTTGTTCTCAATGAGTGGAAATTGTTTAGAATTATGCAAATATGTGCTCAAATTAGAACTCAAAACAAAGCGTATGCTTCGGCGAACAACTAAAAAGAATATTTTTTCGAGTTTAGAAAGGATTTTAGAAATTATACATGGTCTAATGGGCTTTAATTATCAGATTTGAATTTTATATCTGCTCTACGAAGCGAATAAATAAATTGACTGATGTTTGAAATGTAATGAATTGAAAAAGTAAAGTGATAATCGTTTGGAAAAGGACTGAAAATAAAATGTTCTTTTGTAATTTGACTAAACTGGAATGTCAACTTATTATTCGTCAGATCGTAATCGTGTTTCTAAAATTTGAGGAATTAAAAATTGAAAATCTAGGGATAGCGATGTGTCAAATTCTTGATTTATTCGTGATTTGTTTTTTAAAAAGGAAAACAGCTTTTTGTAGTAACTTATTGATGAATATTTTAAATGGTTGCAATTTTAAAACAGCTTATATTTATTTTCCAACCTTTTTTACATTTCTTGTGTTTATTCATTTCCATTATTTGTGTAAACAAAATATCGTGAATTTTTTTTAGATCTTAGTTAGTTGAGTTTCTTTTAAATTATATGATGTAAAACTAACGCCAAAATGTAACTGAATAAACACAAAACACACTTTAAAAATTACAATCATTTTTGGTAATTTCTAAAGAAAATTTTAATTAAATAAAAAAAAGAAGATTGTACTGATAAAAAAAAATTTGTTTTCTAGTTAAGATATGTTTGAAGAAAAAAACAATATTGGTACTTACATATTTTATTAGGCCACCGATAAATTTCGCCAAACAAAAAGACATCGCCAATTCACAAAAAATGCTGCTAAATACTATCATCGTTATTATTGCGTCCGAAAGTACGCCGAAGCTTTTGCCGACGTCTTATGATTCGACGAAATTGGTTGGTAGTATATTACGTACGGGGGGGGGGGGTACCAAAAAATTACAATGCTATATATTTAGTTTTATTCTAATTGATTCAAAACAGCTGCATAAATGATTTGTTTTACAACATGTTTTAGTAACTAGATTTGTTTGTAATAATTATTTGTATTTGATTTCAACGTAGATAATGTCTATTATGTGTCATTTAACTTTCCAGCCATTATTTTTTGAAGCAAATATTGTGTCATGAATTGACGCATTGCAAGTTTCTTCTGGGAAATCATGTACTGTAATTTTAAGGGTTATTGACTGTAGTGTTTAAACCAAAACATGCATGAATTAAGAATATTATGCTTTTTTGAGTTCCAATCTTTGTATACTTTTTTTATATATCTTATGAGGAAATTGAACAAATATAATGAAATTTATCTAATTATGAGGATAATGGAACTGGTAGGAGTTTGAAGAGTTAAATATGCAAACATATATTGACATAAAATTTCAAAGCCATTGTCTTAATGTATGGACTGAATTATTTTTTTCATTTTAATATGGTTAATATTGTTAAAACATTGATGATATATATGAAAATAATTGACATTTCCTCATTTTTCTTCGATTGGTAAGGGGTATTGTTGGGGGAAATTTTAATTCGGAATTTAACTGCCTTTGTTTTCATAGCTTTTTAATTACATTTTCGAGTACTTCTCCATTTCGCCGTCGCAAATCTTGCCAAGCAGGCTTTATTGGCGACAGCACACAATATGCACACAAAAAATAAGGTCAATAAATATTAGTTCTCATTGGTTTTTAACCCATTTTTGATGCATTATAAAAAAGACATTACTGATAAAAGATCGTGATTTGTTTCGAAAATGTGATGGCAAAAGTTTCCCAGCGGGAATATTCTGTTTGGGATCGGTTGTATCATTTTCGCGGCCTCATCGCCTGTGCCGGCAAAACGGGAAAAGTACCAAAATTTCTGCAAAAAGCAGAAGTTGGCGAAATCCAAACGCATGAATTAATTGACCTGAAACATGTGATTATATTTATCATGTGACTATGACGTCATTTGAATTTCTGAACCAATAGTCTTAAAACGCTTGATTGTAGTTATCATGTGGCTATGGCGTCACATGAATTTGGTCCCTTAATTTTATAAAAATTGGGAAATCAAAGCCAGTTTATAAATAAGATAGCATGTTTTTTTAATTTATTTTTCAAACTTTAATATTACTTCAATTTCAATCAAAATCAGATTTATAAAAAGTTCAATAATACTTAAGTTTTACCTACCATTGACCCTCCTCCCCCTTTTTTTTGTGCATTTGTGATTTATTTTCTCAAAAGCTGTCTTACGTAATTATTCCAAAAATGTACTATTTCTTTAAAAAAAAATTGTCCATTTAAAAAAAGTTTAACTTTAAACATTCGAACTAAACGAATTTCTCTTTAGCATATCAACACAAGCATGCATAATCAATGAATAGTTGTAATAAATGTCACTCGACAAACAAAGTCATAAAAAAATGACGAGCATTACACAGATAAATACAAGAACATCCGAACATCCATTCCACTGTCAATATTTTTCAATTTATCTTTTTTCCCCCCTTCACCCGCAAATAAATCGATCAACGACCTACTTTTCGAACATGTCCATTCGAATCTCTATTTTTACATCCTCACACAACTTTGACGTAGTGTTCGCGTCATCACACAGAATCGAGTTTTTGACGTATAATACATGCATGAAAAGTCAGGAATGGCCATCGTTAGCAGATGGTGGATAGCTGAATGGCTTGTGTTCTTTTTTTATCTCTTGAAAATGTTTATAAGTGAGGCAGTTGAAATGTATGTTACACCTACCCGTAATCGAAAATATAACTCGTTTTTTGAATATATTAACTGTTAGTGAAATATTAAAATCTTCTGTGGAAAAATTGATGCTCGAATATTCTTCAATTACATTATGCATGTAGCTTGTAAAATATGGCTCTATTTTTTTTCATGTTTACTGTAATTGAAATATTATTCACGACTTTGAAAGAATGTGCTCGAATTTTTTTTCCTTACAATATGCAGCCATTTTATAAAAGAATTCTAATTATAAATATCTAACACAAAAACAGAAACAATATCAAATATACATTTGATTTATACTTTTTTTATTGAGGGATTTGGGTTAGAAGTATCAAGCCTAACAAAGTCTACATTCTTTAAAGTATTCCACGTCATTTTACAAGGTATTGTTATTTTAATTTGTTATGCTGATGCCACTCAGTTGAGAAAAACGTAAGATAAATTCTGCTATTTATTCTTTTTTTTTTAACAAATTTTTAACGAACATTTAAAACATTTTTTTTAAATATTGATTTTTAAATTTATCATTATTAAAGCTATATTTGTTTTAAATTCAACCTATATTTTTAATTCATTTTCGATATGCGTTCGAAAATTATCATGTGCTATTGAAATATGAAAATCATTGCAAGAAACCGCCATCCAGTATAAAATGAGTGCCGCCCATCCGGTATAGTGGTTAGTGACGCTGACGTAGGGACTGGGTTCGAATCTCGAAGAAGGAATGGATGTTTGTGTTGTAATCCTTTCTTCTTTGTGTTGCAAGCCCCTTGTGATACAATGTGTGGTGCACGAGGTTTATAAATGTTCGCAATAAAAAAAATATATATAAAATGAGTGTTTCATGAATTTTTAAATAAGGACAACATTGGTTCATGTCGTGTAATTTTAAAAAGAATTCCATAGAACTAAAAATATGTGTTTGCAAGAGAAAAGATTATTATTAAAAAGAAATTCAGTATAATAAAAAGTACGCATAAAAATATTTACGGAATTTTTTAATTTTTTTTTATTATTAAAGTTCTGTTTATTTTAAAATTTGACTAATTTATTTTTATTTGCTTACAAGCAGTTCTCTAATTTTTATGATTGATCTAAGAAGTGAATTATTGGAAGAGAAAAATTATGTCATCATGGAAAAAATGATATAATGAAATTGAAATATGAAAATCATGGGGAAAATCAGGATCTAATTTAAAAAGCTTGTTTTATAAATTACTTAAATAATGACAGCATTTATTTGAGTCGCTAATATGCTATGTAATTGGAAAAAAAAATTGCTCAGAAATAGAAATGGTATATGTCTGCGAGTAGAGATTATTATGAAAAAAATTGAATATAAAAAGCCACGTAGAAAAAAAGACATTTAATTTTTTATTTGTTTGCTTTGTTTTGGTAACATGGAAAGAATAAGAGACTTCCAATCAAAATTTTTAAAAAAAAAATTCCCCTCGTATCACTGTACTACAGTAAGACGGAAATCGAACAAATTATTGGAGGTGTAGTTTTTCACATCAGTGAATTCGCATGAATCGTGTTAAATCACAACTTTTTTTTGGAACAAATTTTACCTTAAACATGTTTCCAGTAATGCGATTTTTGTTTTTATTGGAATGCGCTCTTCGAGATGCTCCAGTTACTCGGGAAATGATCTGTGTTCTACAAATGAAATAGTTATTTTCTGTGTTAGAGAGAGAGTAAACAAATGCAAATTGTGTAAGAGGCATTGTGGAGCAAATAGAGAAGTTCGAAGAAGTACTGGAGTGTGAAAATGTGTGTTATTGTAATTACAGAAGGAAAAGTCTAATTTCCGATCAAAATTTTACTTAAGTACAATAACATTTATATTAAATTTA
The DNA here is from genome assembly GCA_019973975.1 of Trichonephila clavata. Classification (NCBI taxonomy): domain Eukaryota; kingdom Metazoa; phylum Arthropoda; class Arachnida; order Araneae; family Nephilidae; genus Trichonephila; species Trichonephila clavata. Next base: position 10,958 of record BMAO01031010.1, read on the forward strand.
AACGTGATGCTCGATTTTCTTTGCAAACAAGTTGTTTTAATGATTTTGTTAAATTTTATTATGTTCGACTTTAAACGAATTTTAATACACTTATTGATTTTAGTAAGGGATTCAGAAGTGTTATATGATTTTTAATACAATGCCAAGAGATGGTCTTAATAATTATAACAAAGTTACATATATTCTTCTTAATTAATTTATGCTTTTGCGATTTTGTTAATTCTGATTAAATTGAGTACACTAAAAGTAGATTACAACAGGGGTGGACAAATAACGTCCCGCAGGCCGCATGCTGCCCCCAATGAATTTTTTTGCGGCCTTTTGAGAAAATCTGGAAACAAATTGGACAATAAGTTTCCGCTATATTTGGATCAGCATATATTTGTGAGCAAAGTTTTTCTTGCATTAAGATCAACAAGGGTAAATGTATATGCAAGTTGGCTGACATTAACTTGTAGACTGTGATAAAAATTTCGACAAGCAATCTTACACCTGATTCAAAAATATTGCAGAAAAGTGCGGTCAAGGACAGTGACCTAACGTACACCCCCGCATTGCGGTGCCCAAAGCCTGGCTGACTCCAAATACCTACCCTTTGTAAAATCCAACTTGGGGATCCAAATCCTGACTTTGCAGGAGGACCCAAATGTTCTCCATCACGCCACTGGTCAGGGACGTCTTAAGGCATGGGTCCCGGCCTAGGGTCTCATCTCGTTCTTGACTCAGCCTTAATAAGATCAGAATTCGAATACTTTCAATGGTCAAATGTTATTTCCATTTGTATTTCACCGAAAATTTGGGAATTTCGGACGATATGTCCACTGGCTACATATGATGACCGTCGTCCTTGAATAGGCCTAGGCCTACCACCATACACCATCATTACTCATTCTGTCAAAAGGTGGCAATTGGTCGAGCCGGTTTGTGCGATTTAAGTCATGCACATTTGTTTGTTACGGGTTATTGTTTGTACGAGTATTTGACAACGTATGCTATATATGTACTGTATACTTTTAAGGGTTATAGGTGGGGCCTGCATTTGTGTAGGGCCCATGGCCTATAGGGGGGGGCTATATGGGCCATAGGCCCATGGCCTATAGGGGGGGGCTATATGGGCCATAGGCCCATGGCCTATTTTTGAGTAGTGGTCCAGGGCTTCAGGAAATCTTAAGACGTACCTGATCAGGGTACAGTTGTATCCTTAATTTGATTCTATAATTAAATGTTCTTTCAGCTATGCATAGGAAATTAAAACAATAAATTGAATAAGATTGAAACTATTTTGTAACTTATGCCTTTTCTGCTAATGAAAAGTTAACTTAATGACTGCAGTCATTTTAAAAAGGCGCTGCCCTCTGCAGTGGCGTTACGTAGAATATTAAGCCCCCTGCAAAGTCAGGTTTGGTGCTCCAAGTCGTATTTGCCGTCACTCAGGCTTTGAGCCGCCTAGAATCCTGCCCCTTCCCCATGATGAAGGGTTTGCGGAGGTGTACATTTTACCACTGGCCCTCTGATATACCTTGCTTCTACAATGGGGCCCTCGGACCAAAATAATTGCCCACCCCTGAGTTAGTCTTTTTCTTTTTGATATTAGTTTAAAACTTTGAATTTTGTGTTTTAAAAATTTGAATAAGTTAAGCCAACTTGATCTGAATCTAGAACCGCGTTGCTGCTGATTTATATGTGGTTTACCCTGGTTACAAAGGTGACCGGCGTCGTAATTTTGAAAGCTGCTTTAGACGACAAGGGTGATACCTGATTTGGCATCTCTTTCTCCACTTTTCCACCCCCGGTTATGCGAGGAATGTGAGGTATTTTTTGCTGGATTATTTTATATTTTAGTGCAATCGTTATTCCGGAAATCGAAATTGAGTTTAGAAACAGCTACTTTACTATCTCCTACTTACTTTGTGGTGTCAACCTTTAAATTAAATATCGATTTGAATAATTTACTTGCGCTAGATTAAATTGTAGATAAATTTGAAAATAAAAATAATGCAAAGATTATTACTGTTTTCGCCGAATGTACGACAGTTGGACTAAACGCGAAGAACATTTTCGGACAGAAAAATGTCTCTATTTACATGAAAAAATTCGCAACATTGCCGCTCATACAATTGTTTATAATATAGTGTTTTTAAAATTTCAAAATATTCCATACAATTATTTATTTTTCCTATAAATATTTAATTAATTGCCACTTAACATTGTGATTTTGTCATATGTGTATACATATTTTATTAATTGTAATTATTTGATGAGAAGTATAAAATAAAATTTTTCTTTGCTGACCTATGTAGGAATTTAATTTTAAAATATATTTTATCTTACTTGTTACGTATATCAATAGCATATTTTGTAAGTAACAAGTGCTTCTTCTTTTCGACACGATTTCACAATTTAAAATTCTTATTTAATGACAGAAAGTTAAGTTAAAGTGAAAGATATAAATCTATCCAGAAAATTTGGTAATCGTAAAAAATCAGTATTTTTAAGTAGTGTGTTATAGAAAACTAACTAATATCGAGCTTATGTGTGCGTATAGGAAGTTTTCAGGCACCTTTTTAATCAGTTCTTTTAGATAGGAAGCTCTTGATTTTACTAGAATGAGCGTTTTGAAAGATTTGATGCGTTATCACAAAAGTTAAAAGATTTTATAGATAAAAATGACAACTTTTTGACAATATTAGATAACCGTTGTAGCAAAATGTCACACAACCTGCTATTTTCCTTCGGTTTTGATGTACTTAAAAACAAACTGTCTCCGTTCTGTGATGAAGCATTTGTTAACTTCCTCTCAATAAGAAAACATTCATATTTTTCAAAAGAAACTATTTAATAAGATAAAAACGCGTTATCGCACACTTCCCGGAGTACGGTATGTGTCAGATCATTTTAATAAACTCCTTCTGAATTACGTGTTTTTCTGGATCAAATAAAGATAATGCATATCTACGGAAATCCGCGCGCTAAAATAGTAACTGTTTTTTATCAGTAACTGGGGTAGTTTGAGTAGCGTCTTTATCTCTGGTAACTCCTTACACTGCATGGCATATCTTATATCAGGAGGTGAGACAAAATTATTGATAACAACGCTCCTGCTGATTATCACGTATGTGCTTGGTTACACAAGAGTTCTTTTCTGCGTTTCTTTTTTAACGTGTAAACTACTCTTAAATTTGTTTGTCTGTTGATAGTTTATCATGTTATGGTGTTTGAAGCCAAGGAGTTTGGTAGTTGTGAAAGAGGTTGTTGATTTTTATTTTTTTCTGGCTGTTGTGGTTTTTAGCTCTTCCTGGAATTGAGTACCGGACGAATGCGATGTTTTTAAGTTTCTGGTTTTTTTTTTTTTCAATGTATTTGATCACTTTTTTTTTTCAGAATAAAGTAGTTGTTAAACTATCGTTTGGCGGATCGATTTTGTTTCTTACTAGCTGGTATACCCGTTCTTCGCACGGGTGAGTTGAAAAATTAAACAATACAGATTGAAGGATAAAGAAGTTTTTAATGAGTTCATTTTACGTAAATTGCAAATTAAACAAAACAAAAAAGCTTTTTGCATATCTCAGCTGAACAAAAAAAACCACATTTGTTAAATTTAAACTCTGAAAGTCTAGTCACTTTTGGAAAGGACTTTTTTTTAAAATTATTTATAACTCCCCGTCTTTCTCTTGTGGGTCGATTTTTGAAAAAACACCTTCCTAAGCTAATCTCTGCTCAGCAAAAGTAACACATTGTTACAAAATTTGTGTAATGAACGCATAAATATTGTAAATAATTTATATTTGGATGCTAATGCGTTAATCTTACCTTCTGTTATATTTGTTTCACGTTAAAATTATAATATTTGCAGGCAATGTCGTTACTTTCTTTGGCGATTCAATGGAAACATAGCAAAACGTTGATGATAGAGCCAAGTTGGCATCATTTTTTGCAACCACGTTGGCAAATTGATGATTGATTGAACGGTGCAGAAGTTGCTTTACTGTAGCGCTACCTGGTGGGTAGCTGCAACAAAGATGACAGCACAAAAACTTTCTCCACAAAAAAAATATATATGCATTCTAATTTTCATAGTGATCGGTAGAACGGTGTTGGAGTGTGAAGCGATTTCATATATACAAACATCTATTTTTATATAAATAGATAATCGTTGGGTAATTATGATTATCAATATACAGTAAAATACGTTTAACACGAAAACGCTTAAGACAAAATATTGATTAACACGAAATAATACAACGGTACCGACAATTAATATGTATTTTTATGCATTTTTTTTCTCTTGCACGAATGAAAATCGCTTGCCATGAAAAGATTTCCCTTCTGGGAATGAACAAAATACGGAAAACATCATCCACGCAGGTTTATAATCGGAAGAATTCGTAGCAGAAGATGATGACAATGTTTGTTCAGGCCCATTATGACAGACAGATATTTTAGAGTTTGTTTAAAGCTCAACAAAATGTCATTGATGCAGGATTCCTGTGACGAAAATTATACGAGTAATGCAGCTCCTGATCCCATGTAATCCGAAATAAGGAGAATCACGAAATGTATGCGCAGTTATTTAGACGCTCATTTCGATGGTGAAATGATTGAAACAAAATGGACAAACTCGAACAATTTTTTCATAGTTCGATTCAATGCAATTAAAAATATCAAATTATTTTCCAGAAACTCAATTCATGTTTTGTTTTTTAAAACTTTGAAAATTTTGTATTAAACTTCATTGTGAATATTTTTTGTTTCATTGATTTTTATTAAATACACATGCATTTATCTATGTAAATAAATATGTTGTGATAAACTTAATTTGTAGAATGCATGATTTTTTTTTTTAATATCCTTTAACACGAAAAAGTCTCCTCAGTCCCCCTCACAGTTTCGTATGAAGCAATTTTAACTGTATAAAAGAAGGGGTGGGGGGAAAACTACTATCTCATCACGATATCTAAAAAAACGATTTGACCTACAGACTTGAAATTCAGGATTGATGTTCCTTTCATAGTCTAGAGATCCGCTAAGAACTGATTTTGTCAAATTCGACTCCTAGGGAGCGTTACGAGGGCTTAAGGGACGTTTATAGATAAATTATTCCTTTTTTAATATTAGGCTGTAATTTGGGAACTCTCGTTACTTTCACGGAATAGAGATCCGCTAAAAAAGAGATTTTGCGAAGATCGACCCCCAACGGGCGTTGTTAGGGCTTAAGGGGCGTTATAGGAAAAATATTCCCGTTTTTTGGACTATTAAACCTACAGACTTGAAATTTGGCAATCGCGTTCCTTTCACGGAATAGAGATCATGTACAAAAGGGATTTTGCGAAAAACTTTGCGTGATGGGATTATGAGATTGTAAATGATAATTCTGTTCTAATATATAAGTCCTGCCTTTTTTTAAAAAAATCAAGAGATGATGAGAGTTATAAGAATGTTTTTAATATATTTGAACGCTTATTGCTAAGCTATCAACAATTTTTATACATATAAACTATATATATGTATACAACATTACGAAATATCCAGTGAAATGGGCGGGTAACAGCTATATTTGTTCTTTAAGTGAACAGTTCCCTGTTATTGACAAACTGATGATTTTTAAATTAGTTTTTGGGGAAATAAGTAATCCACAATTCGAGTTTGTTTTGGAGTTCGTAGCTATGATTGCGTAATCTGCATCTTGTCGCAGTAGTAATTATATAATAAAGGATTTCCTAGATAAAATTGGGTAGCGACTTTCAGGTGTAGGGAATTCAATGGATCATTTCAGAACAGTAAATAATATAGTTCGTAAGAAATGGAGGCCACGGTATCCTAGTAGTTACGGTCACGATTTGATACAGTTGTATTACTATGGGAAGAAAAGAATTTTTTATAGAGAAATCCGTTTCTAAAAAAATAATTTATTATCAAAGTGTGTTTTATGTGCATGGGCAACTTAGAATGATGCAAATAATTTCCTTCCACCCCCATCCAGTGGCGCAACGTACACCCTCGTATAGCGAGGGAGGGGGTTCAGGATTCTAGGGGGGGGGAATCCTGACTGACAGGGACGTCTTAAGGCATGGGCCAACTGGGCCTCGTCTCGTTCTGGACTCAGCCTAAAAAGATCTAGACTTAATATAGTAGTCCTAATTTGCATGCTCACATTTTCTTCTTCGGGAGGAAGATTTATAATAAAATAATTTTTAAAGACCAAAAATTCCCAAGAGGACTATTAGTAAGAAAATCGCGGATAGGGCCGTCACAACAAACACACACATTACTCATGCTTAACTCATGCACAAATAATGAAATTGTTATAAATTTAAAGGCACAGTCTCCATCAATCCTCTATTTCTTTGAAATTAAATAAAAACTGCCTTTTTATTTATGGCACTTCGATCTTTTTTAGAAAAATATGTGTACATATGTAGGTATGTATATATACACATACCAGGGACGTTTTAAGGCATAAACCCGTGCCCTCAGCCGTAATGGAGGCCTAGTCTGATTCTCGACTCAATCTTAAGAAGATCATAATTCGAATAATTTCAACAGTTGAATGTTATTTCCGGTTGTATTATAGGGAAAAATGGGAATTTCGGACGATATGTCAACTGGCTACATGGATGACTGTCGTCCACGTTCAGGCGTAGGGCAGCACCATACAGCATCATTATTCATTCAACAGAAGACGGCAGTCGGTTTGTGCGATTGTTAGTCATGCACACATTTATCGCTTTCGGCTATTGTTTGTACGAGTATTTGACAACGTATGTTTTGTACTGTCTACTTTTAAGGGTCATAGGTGAGGCCTACATTTTTGTAGGTGCCCGGGGCCTCGAGACTGACTGGCCTGCTGACTGACGCCATGTACGTATTTAACCATTTTGTGAAATATTAAAGGTAAAACCTGACTCTTTTCGGAACGGGGGCATCAGATCTTATTCACGTCTAAAAATGTCAACCTGTTTTTACCCCCTAAAATTACGGGAACCAGATATGCGTTAAATGACCAATAGCAACACGTGGATTCACTTTTTATCCTACAATATATCTATTATATCCCCTCCATAGTAAGAAACGTTTTTAGTGTATTAAGAGAAATATATACGTATATATAAAAAAAAAAATCTGAAGAGAGAGAGAAAGAGATTTTTGTTGGAGGGGCTAGGGGGCGTTAAACGTGATGTCCGATTTGCCCACTGTTTTCGACTGTTCCGAAATTCTCGTCAGACTTACGGAAACTGGCAGGAAAACTAAACAAAACAAAAAAGTCTGGGGGAAGAATGTGCAATGTCAGCTTTCTTTTTTAGCTCTGTTTAGGTGAGGAGGGAGGGAAAAAATGCTCTAAAGTTGAAAACAAGATTCGGGTTTATGATGATGATAGTTCCCATAAACGCGGTCCGACAGGAAATGACAAGACAAATGGTGGCAGCCATGTTTGTTATATATCATGAAGGAGAGTATTATATGTTTGTAGATGTTATCATTGTAATGGGTTATACTATTTTTATTAATTAAAAAAAAGCTTTTTTTTTGTTATTTGAAATCATTAATGGGAACAAAATCGTAAGAGAGTTGTAGTTTCGTTCTAATTTTTTCAATTTAATGAGCAGTTTTTATAACTTTATTTATTTTTCATAGTTTTATATATATTTTATAAATATCTCATGAAATATTGTGAAAATGAACCAAATGAGCTTAATTCATGTGATGTCATTGTCACTTAACTTTAATCACGTGTTTTCAGCAAACCGTTCATAAATATACGTGACGTCATTCACATGATAAATGCATCTCGTGTTTTCAGCCAATCAGTTCAAACGCTTCGCTGCTGCCAACTTTTGCTTTTTGCAGAATTATTCTTTTAAAAAGTGAAGATTTGACAATAATAATAGCACGCATAGGTCGACAAAATACACTTGATTTATACGTATACGTACACGTATAAATTTTTTTTTTATGTTGAAAAACTTCTTGAAAAATCTTGATATTTGAACATTTTTATCATAAATTTGAAATTTTATCTAAATTTTACAGGTAGAGCTGCAAGTATAAGTCTACTGTCAGTTTTGAATTCAAAGGCGGACACGTGATTATATTTATCACCTGACCGTCAGCAATTTAGCCCGGTTGCTTAAATCTTGCCACTTTTAACGCGATAAATCGTTACCTAAATAACTTGTGAAACTAAAACAGTTCTAGCATCTCTTGTAAAAAATTATGTTAATTTAATACGTTTTCCCTTCTAAACTTTTATATATATCCCTATATATTTCCCTGTATTGGTTACAAAAGTGAAATTCATATTAAATTATGTTTGAATTCACATTTTTTAAAAGTTTTTACAAATGTTAATATATTTAGAATACAACTTATGATTCAGTGACGAATTTGAACCATATATTTGCCCAAATTTGTTACTTGAATTATCATTTGGCGCTAAAACGGTCCGCGATAACCTACTAGTCACGACCGGGGCTGACGTGTCATGAGTTTAGACCCCCAGTGCCACTGAAGAACCACCTT